>JANHZU010000316.1:77306-88031 GCA_032468055.1 Acrochordus granulatus
TGCCTCCTGCAGGTGCAGGAGCTGTCTATCTAGGAAGACCCCAGATTGAACACCAACTCAGTCTGGGGTACTGCCACCTTGTCCAGAGTCAGATAAAATATCATCTGGGTCTGGGGGCTCAAAACCCAGGGCCACTCATTTTTTGCTGTGGTTGAGTTGAAGCTGATTCTTCCCCATATAGACTCTTACAATCTCTAGGCATTTTTCCAGCAATATCACCAATGTGGCTAAAGGTAGAGAAATATAATTGGTTATCATTAGCATATTGATAATACTACATCCCATACTGATCATTGACCTCTCCCAACAGTTTCATGTAAATGTTAAAAAGGAGAAGTGAAATGTTTGAGTGCTGGTACACCCACATTTCAGTGGCCTAGGACTCAACCCCTCCATTCCCATCAACACTGATGAACTGACCATGAAAGGGGGCAGAACCAATCCCCTTCAGTCCAGAAGGATACCATGATCAATGGTATTGAAAACTGCTTAGAGGCTCCGGGGAGCCAGAATAGTTGCACTACCAGCCTCCCAAGCTGCCAAAGGTCATCAACAAATGCAACTATGCCGTTTTAGTGCTGTGCCCTGGCCTGAACTCAGACTGAAAAGGTTCCAGATAATCTGCTTTTTCTTCATTCAGAGTCCTTGTAGCTATGGCCAAACATCCTCTCAATAAAAGGAAGATTTGAGACTGAGCAAAACTTGTCTAATTCAATGTAAAAACTATACTGATTGACAATATAGAGAAGCTATATGTTGCAAATAGTTAAAAAGTAAATGGTATACAATGCAACTTGGGGTGCCTCATCCAATCAGGATCCCCAGAGCAGGAGAAAAGAATCCTGATGGAATCTCAAAGAGGTGGTTATATCCCAAAAAAATAATCTACTACCCCAAAATTCATGTCCATAGAACATATATTAAAGAGGCACACCTGAGTTGCAGGTTCCATCCTGCTCTCATACATTGATAAAGTTATGGCAATGCTTGTGATCATTGTAATGATCTAACTAATCGTAAATAATAGTTACAATCATTAATAATCATATTCCAAGAAAAATGAATAGAACATGTGGATCAAAACAAGATAATTGGAAGGTTCTAGGTTTTCACCTAGGCATTTTACAGGAAAGAGAAAATACAGCAGCATAAATAAATTTGAAACAACTCTTTAAGTATACAATCCTTAGTAAATATGTTCAGTAAAGAATAAAGTTCATATCAAAAGATGAAAATAATGGCTTTAATTGGATAAAATATAGTCTGGTGAGCTGTTAATAATAAAGGTCAGTTTATCAATAAATAATCATTAATAAAGTTATTAATAACAATAATTATTAATAATATATATTTTCAGTTAATAATAAAGCCAGGTCAGTTAATAATAAAGCTCCTATCATTTGTGACACCATTGAGGAAAAACATGCTGACCTGGCATGCATTACTGAGACCTGGCTGGTGCTTCAGGAGGGTTGCCCTCTCAGAGATGTGTCCAGCTGGGTTTAAGGTTTGGCACCAGCTGAGACCCCAGGTCAAGGGAGGCAAGTGTCAGTCATCATCCGGGAATCTCTGTTTGCCTCCAGGGGTCTTGCTTTGCAAGTCTCCGGTTGTGAGACCCTGTTTGTGGACTTTCCCAGGCTGATGGTCCTGGGAGATTTCACTCTGCCTTACCTGGGTTTGTCCTTGGGATTAGCTCAGGAGTTCCTGGCTTCCATGGCAGCCATGGACCTATCCCAGATTATTTCGAGCTCTACACAAGACAGTGGCCACAACGGAATATGATTTTTTTGTTGGAGCAATTGCAATGTGAACTGGAGGGAGAATTTTTAGTGTCCCCTTTGTCGTGGTCAGATCATGCCCTGGTGTCCTTGAGATTCTCTTATGCCATACCCCTCTGCAAGAGGTTGAGTGGTCCACCCTCAGTGACTGATGGACCCGGATGGGTTTCAGAAGGAGCTGGGGGATGTCCCAGGCATATTGCTTCACAGTCCTGTTGAAATCCTGGTTATGTCCTGGAATCAGAAGGCATCCAAGACTTTGAATAGATTGCGCCCATGCAGCCTCTCTCTACTCATCGCACTTAGCACTCTCTGTGGTTCACAGAAGAGTTGTGGGTGCTGAAAAGAGTAAAGAGATGCCTGGAATGCCCCTGGCAAAAGACAAGGGAAGAATCCAACTAAACATGAGTTAGAGCCGCTGTTAAAGCCTATCTTGTGACATTAAGGGAGGTAAAATATGACTATTTCTCCTCCCTTATTGTGTCTGCAGAGTGCTGTCCATTGGCTCTGTTTAGAGTCACCTGATCCCTTCTTGGTAGAGGGGATTAGGGAAACCTCCTACAGGGCCATGTGGAGGAATTTTTTGAGCACCTGGCACATAAAGTCGCTCAGATTCAGTCCCAGGTGGAAACCATGTGTGATGTGGATCCACTTGAGATGCCAAGGGAGGAGTCTTGCCCAGTTATCTGGGAACAGTTTGATCCTGTTGTTTCTGATGAAGTGGACAGGGTTCTCAGTGCTCTTGTCAATTAGATCTTTGTCCTTGCTGTTGTTGAAAGCTGCCAGGATGGTGACTAATAGGTGGGTCCACACAGTGATAAATGTCTCAATGCAACAGGGCATTTTTCTGGGGCCTTTTTAAGGAGGTCCTGGTTTGTCCCCTGCTAAAAAAAAACATCCTTGGACTCCACCTGCCTGGACAACTTTTCAGTCTGACTTCAGGCCTGGTTATGGCATGGTGACAGTATTGGTCGCTCTTGTTGATGAACTCTGGCAAGAGCAGGATGGAGGTAGTGCATCCTTGAACTTGGCTTTTCTTGTTCTCTTGGAGGCGTTCGATACCATCAACCATGGTGTCCTTTTGGTTGGCTGTGGGTACTGGGGCTGGGTAGTGCAGTTTTGCTCCTTTCTCCATGGCCAGTTCTAATCGGTGTTAATAGGGAGAGAGAAGTCCAGCCCATAGCTGCTACTTTGTGATGTACCACAAGGCTCGATACTTTCTCCTCTTCTCTTTAAAATCTATACAAAACTCCTGGGTGAGATCATCTGTCACCATGGGATGAGGTACCATCAGTATGCTGATGATACTCAGATTTACATCTCCATCCTCGGTGATCCAAGTGATGCTGCCTCATCCCTGACTCAGTGTCTGAAGGCTGTTTGGGTCTGGATGGGGGAAAACAGGCTTCGGTTGAACCCTGGCAAGACAAAGTGGCTTTGGGTGTCTTGGGGTCCTGGTTCTGGAACTTTACCATCTTTAACTCTAGATGGGGTTGCACTATCCCAGACAGACCCGATGCTCAATCTGGGAGTTCTTCTGGACTCAAGACTCCTGCTCGAGGAGCAGGTGGCAGTTGCGGCCAGGAGGTCATTTGTGCAACTTTGTGTTGTGTGCCAGTTGCACCCCTTCCTAGACCAGGAGTCCCCTCAGTCACTCATGCCCTTGTCATTTCTACATTGGATTACTGCAATGCGCTCTACATGGGGCTACCATTGAGTAGCATCCAGAGACTGCAGCTGGTGCAGAATGCAGCTGCACGGATGATCATAGCCAGTAGAACAGCCCATGTAACACCTTTATTCCATGAGCTGCATTGTGCAATTCAAGGTGTTTGTTTTGACTTTTAAAGCCCTTCATGGCATGGGACTAGGTTATCTGAGGAATCGTATCACCCCTTTGGGGAGTTCCTGTTCCACCAGAATTGGCAGAAGAGACCTCCTCTGAATCCCATCAGCCAAGGAATTTTGGCTGACAGAGTCAAGGAGAAAAGCCTTTTCTGCTGTGGATCCTGCCCTTTGGAACACCATGCCCCCAGAGGTGAGGTCTGCCCCCACCCTTATAGCCTTCCAAAAGAGCCTTAAAACCTGGCTCTGCCAACTGTCATGGGCTCTAAGGGGGAACATCATTGTGGAGGTGGTTGGTAGTTTAGTAGTCACCTCCGTTCCCCCATATATATATTTTTGGCTCTTCCCCTCTTTGGCTGGTTGGATTCTTTTTAAAGGTTTGTAAAGGGTTGAATTGTTTGTATTATTGTTTCATTGTTAGCTGCCAAGAAGAATTGCTTGAGTTTGGCAACATATAAATTTAACAAACAAATATTTGATGAAATTGATACAGAACTGAAAAGCCAGATAAAATAGACAGTCAGGGCTTAGAATGTGATTGGAAGTAGTGACATATCAAAGCCTGTTTCCAGACATGATCAGATATGAGTCTTGATTGAAGTATGGGTGGACACTGTTCATGAGGCTGTGTACTTTATCAACAAGCTAATGGGCTGCCAAACAATCATAAGAGATTAAAGGAAGGCAAAAGGGTTGCAAACCCTTAAACTGAAATCAAACGACCCTAGGGAGGAAGAGATAACCTGGACAATTGGTTAAGCCACAAAAAGCAAAAGGCTATAGCCTTTGAGAAAAAAAAGGCAGAGAACAAGAAACTGAAAACCACAAAGGATTCAATTCTGAATAGATTGTATAAATTGCTTAATTTGTTTACATCCAAGATCAGTAAGTTGCTAGAAATTTCTGTCTTCCCCTAACATTGTAACCTGATGCAGTATATTTAAAAAAGCTTGGAAATATAGTACAAAATTTGTTAATTTCATATTTAGCAAAGATTAAAAACTATTATTGATCAGAAGATGAATGAGAAGTATAAAGTATTATATTCACTTTCTCCAATAAGAATGTAATTTTATGCAATTGTTACTTCATTTTAATACTTCAACCATTGAAAATTATTCATTTAATACTTCAACCATCACTTTAGTGGAATCACATATCACAGAGAGTACTATTTATAGTAAGTTAAGAATGATGCCATTATCTAACTCCATATTTAGATGGGGACATGAAATCCTTTGTCCTAGTTCAACATGCAGACCACTTGTGCTTAAGTCACCAGTGCTGATGTTTTTTCCATAAATTTATATGTTGCCAAAAAACAGTCCAGTAAGTGTCTGGCTTCATTGGCCATCTCCCTCCCCCAAGAGGTTGACTTTGGGGTCGATATCTGTAGGATTACATGATCAGATTGTTTAAAACTAATGGGTCAATTTTGAAGGTTTATGTACTTGCTGTATCTTCTGTAATAAACCAATTTTGGTGATTTTTTTTTACCCAAAGAGTAATATAATAGTAGGATTTATATTGTTATTTATTTGCCATATTCAAATTACTCACTCAAACATTTAAAAATGTAAGTTTATGCATGTGCAACATTAATTTGGTTTGGTTTTAACCTTAGTTCTTCCCAATTCCGATACAGTTATGTCAGTTTGTAATACTTCTTTCTGAGTTCTGACACAATGATGACAAAATGTTTATGTAATCAGTTATGCTCATCAAAGCTTTTCTATGTGGCTGGTTTGCTGAGTTGAGTGTTTCTCAATACTGTGCAAAATTTACTGTATGCGCAGTTTGAAAAGCTGATGGAATATGTACCTACTACACCATCTTGTTTTTTTAGATACATGGCTGAAAATAGCATGTAAGTAAATTTTCATATTAAATATACCACTTGGAAGATGTTAGCTTTTTCTAATAGTAGACTGAGGTCTTTATTAATTCATCTGGAAGAAATTAAAATGGTTCCTGAGCAAAAAACTGCATTTCCATTTTTAGACTTTGCTTAGATGGAGGAGGGTTAAAATGTTCTTAAGAGCAGATAAGAGACCACCTTCCAGACCATGATAGATTGGCATTTGGTATAAGTTTAGCTGTATAAGCCATTCTATTTTTTGGACAGCTAATTAACAAAACACTTCAGATTTACTTTATATATATAGCACAGTGAAGAGATCAAACGGATGAATGGTTTCACTTATATATAGACTACAGAGAGGGATAAATTATTTTTTCCAATGGTCCTTTGGTTAAAAGAAACTCCATGGATCAGTATTGACAGACCGTCTAGTGAACCAGGGCTGAAAATAGCCCAGTGTGATCAGTTGAGTCTCCAGTGGAAAAAACAAGAAAGAGCAACAACAAATGAAGACCTTTTCATATTGCGGGAGTACAACTGTCAGTGAAGAAAGATAGCCTGCTAAAATTACGCAGGTTAATTACGCTACTGCTGCATACACAAGTCTAATCCTTGTAGTATTTCTCTCTGATTCAGATAGAATAGAAAGGCACATCTCCTCCAAACTCCAAATGATTCTCCTGATAGCTTTCTTGGAACTAAAGAGTATGATCAATCCTGCAACACCTATCAACTTAGCACTGTAAGTTGGCCCCATGTAAGGGCCAGCAGAAGTTTCCTAGTAGTCTCCAGATGTGATTTGGAAGAAATTAAATGAGACTATAAAATAATTATTGTAGAACAAAGATGAGTCCTTTTGTTGATTTGTGAGGTACAAATACAATAAAAATATGAATAAGAAAGTTATTGATTTTGTGTGGCTGCATTGGATATTTAATGAGCTTTAATCATAATTAAAAGTCTGGTACAAATAGTTCGATCGCATAGACTTGGTGAACTTTTTTTAGTGCCTGAAAGCTCAACAAGGACAGTTGTTAAATATCTGAATAATTATGTCAAATAATTGTGGTCATTTTAAAGTTTATAAATTGAATACTTAATGTACATGCTGCACCACTATTACTTGCTGCTAAAATCATAAACTATCATGTGTAGTTTTGGATTTTCGTATTTCTTTATTACATGTTTATCAAAGAAAACAAAATATTAGGGCATAGAAAAGGACTAGAAAAGTGGTGATTTTTTTCCTAATTTTAGCTGCTTCTAATTGTGTCTTCCTTAAAGCCTTCAATCACAAATGCATGTAATATTGAGTGGGAAAAAATGACTGAAATATAATTTGCAAAGCAAAGCCTTTAAATAAAGTGCTTTGTTTCATAAGCTGTACATGAACTGCTTTCTTTCTAGCCCAAAGAATAAGTAGCTCTTTAAAGTTCAAAGTGAGTACAAGGTCTTGCCTGGTCACTAGCAGATAATTCTTGCTCACCATAGGTGACTAGGCAAGCAGCTAATTGTAAGCCTAAAATAAACCATTAGTTGCAATTCTTTCCTGTGCTATGAAAGGCATTAATGGCTTTATGAGGGTTATAAAACAGTTGATAATCTGTAATGTTCTTTGGAAAATCTCATTTCCGCATCTTGGATCCCAGAAGGCCTACAGGATTAAATATTATTGTAATCAGGTTGAATTCCAGCAGAGGTAAAAAAGAAACCAAAGACTTAAAAAAAGAAGAAAAATATATTTGCATGTATGAATTAACAATGGGAGTGGTGGAGTCCCTGTTGTGGAGAGATACTGAAAAAAATTCCAAATAGAATGAAGTTCAGAGGGAAAGGAGCTTTAATCAGCAGTCAGGGCATTTTCTTAGAGCCTATGATACTAAATTCCTTTGAGTCGTCAATTAAAAAAAGAATTGCAGCCTTTAATACTGTTGAAAATATGTTGGGCTAGTCCTTCAGATGTACTGCAGGCAAAATAAAAGGGAAAGAAAATAATTTATGTCACAGTCTTAAACATATCTGTTCAGAAGCAACTCCCATTAATACCATGGAGTCTATTGCCAGATAAATGCATATTTTGTAAGAGTAAATGTACAGAATAGAATAGGGCATATTTGCATATAAATTTGAATGACAGTTGAGTATCTTATTTATCCCAGACAACCATCTTTTATCTGCCCCTTCTATTTCTCAGAGTCTTGATGTACTTTTTGATGTACTCTTGATGTCCTTTTTCCTAGTTCAAAATTCACTTACACAAAATTTGTGAAGTTCTGTTTGCTGATGGTAGCCTCAAGAAAGGAACAATCCTTTATTTTGTTCATTAATTATTAATTGCTTCTTCTTGAAGGCTATGGTACTGTTAGTAATCATCTCCAGCTTTATAATTAAAGTAAGTAAGTTTACTTCTTCTCTCCTTCTCATTCTTCAGCTTTCAGAGTTGTATATTATTGATGGAAAAATGATTGTTTTAATTATTCTGATCTTTGCTATCATAGAAATATTGATGGGGTTCATGATCTCATTTAAATTTGTCATTGTTTTCTTTTCTAGAATTAGCCATATTTTGTCTGTTTTTATTTTTCAGTTCAAGGAAAACAAAACACCCCCCTTTACATATTTTCTGTCTATTGTCTCTTTATTAAGTGTACGGGTTGATACTGTTTTTTGTCTTCTTAATATTTAATTCTAGGTTGTGGTGCTCTGTGTTTTGAGGGGAAAAGTGCTTTGGAACCCAGGGGACACTTACATAAGAGTATATAATATACTCTTATATTATATAATATAAGATATTAAAACACAGCTTGTGTTTTTCCCAAGTTGGTGCAACTGTTAAGCATATGTAGCATGATTCTGGGAAAAGACAGATTTAAAGAATTGCCAGCAGGTGCTACATGCCATTTGGGCTCAAAAGGAACTCTTTGCTTTCATTCCAAAAATATTGCACAGCCCTATTTAATATTAATCAGATAGAAACAATATCAAATAGTAGGTCATGTTGGGAAGATGAAAGACAATGCCATAGTATTGAGTAAATGAGTTGACTGCTCTAAGGCATAAAGAAACATAATGTCTATTATCTTGTTTGCCTTTGTGTGTTATCTTTTAAGGAATCTGGGCAGATTCCTTGAGGACAGTGTAGTGGAGACTATTAGATCTGCAACTAAAGATTGTTTCCAGTTGTAGAAGTAGTGCATTTTTGGTATATCAGATAATGGACAAATGAAAAATTAACCACAATAATTTCTTAAAGTTTGTGGAGACATTTAATCAATCACTCATAGAAATGTGATGCTGGTCTAAGAGTACCTATGATTTGATGTACAAGGCTTTATTCTGCACTAACTGTTAACCAGGGAAACAATCAAATAAAAAAAATATAGTCAATATAAACTGTGTCTGAATGTATTGGGTTAATTTTTTATATGCTGTAATCAAATGTTGTATGCTAGCCCTGCTTTTGCTTACAGATGCAGGGGTACAGATAGATTAAAAAAGGAATATTTAATTATGTTATCCTCCATAAATGAAACTCTTACGGAAAAATAAAAATACAGTAAAAACTTTGAATACACTCTCATATATATACAAAATGCACAGCTACATATTGAAGAAAATATTTAACAGCAAACACTTCTGTCCTTCATAAGAGTGAGCTGCTTGTGTTTAATAAAGCCGCAATCAAATGAATTGAGTACATATAAAGGGCTACATGAAATGTGCCAAAATATATTTTGATAAATTTGTAGACTTTATTTGCTGGCCACGTCAATACACATTTTCTGTAAAAAGTGGTACTTGTCACTAGTTCGTTAGAGTAATGGAGATGTCATAAATTTAAACACTATAATTGGACCTAAATAGACTGTAGTGTTAGTTACAGGATCAAAACATTAATTCAGCATACAGTTCTTATTCCCTTTGCCAGCTTAAACTCTTCTGTTCTTTGAAGTCTCAAGAATATTTTAATAATTTGTGTTATGAGAGTCCTATCAGTTTCTTACAAGTTTTGTAATCTGGAATTTTTTATTATTATTATTTTGGAGAACATATGATTAATAGTTCTACTTTTATGACAACAGGACTATTATTGATAGAGAATTTGCTTGGGTATGCAGTATGATGTGGTTCATAATTATAATATTTATTTATCATATTTATATGCCACCAATCTCCTAACAGACTCTTGGCAGCTCACAATCAACATTTTAACTTTTTTAACATTAAACTCTGCCGCCCCCCTGACCTGACCAGTGGTATTCACATCTAGGGGCTTCCTCCACGACTCCTGCTCCGCCCTCGAGCTCAGGCAGGTTCAACGCCAACTTCCTGCTCCTCTCGCTGCCTGTACCCATTTATCTACTTGTGTTTGCATGCTTTCAAACTGGGCATGAGCTGAGGCGGAACAGCAGGAGTTCACTCTGCTGCAGGGTAGTGTTGGGTCTTGAACTCGGGCCGCCGACCTTCCAGCCAGCAAGCCAAGCTCTTATTGTAGAGATGAGGATTATCTTGAAAAATTATTACTAAAATCCATAATGATTATTCAAACATTTATAGAAGAAAGGTACAATATTACAATTTGCATTAATCAAACAGATGCTAGATTCAAAAGCATACTGATATTGAAAACATAAACAGCAGTTAAAAGGGTGCAAGGTTGGCTCCATGGTGCAAAATATAATATTTATTACTTACAGTAAAATCCTAGAATAAGATAAATCAGTAACTGAATCCCCACTGTTTAGTAAGTAACTGTGTCAGGCTTCTCAGTCCACTAACAATGTTGCATAGCCAGAAGCAGACTTCTATATTACCATCCCATGTGGCATTGCATGATCACAGACGCAAGAACTTATTCTTTGCTTTTGGCACTTAGCAGTTAATGTCCCAAGATGTTCCAATAAGTGATTATACATCAGTAGATGTGCCTAAATCTAGTAGTTAATTTTTTGAATATAAGACATTAAATAAACACATTAAGTTTCTGCCCTGTCAAAACCCCACTTATTTTTTGGGTATGCATACAGTGGGGCAAAAAAGTATTTAGTCAGCCACCAATTGTGCAAGTTCTCCCACTTAAAAAGAAGGGAGAGGCCTGTCATTGTCATCATAGGTACACCTCAGCTATGAGAGACAAAATGTGAAAACAAATCCAGACAATCACAAAGAATCTATTTGCAAACTATGGTGGAAAATAAGTATTTGGTCACCTACAAACAAGCAAGATTTCTGGCTCTCACA
>JANHZU010000316.1:156951-167507 GCA_032468055.1 Acrochordus granulatus
AGAGAAAACGGAGAGTTTAGAAAGGAAAATGGACTTAATAATTGGTAAAACACAGCTAAAATTAGAAGGAAAAACTGATCAGGAGATGAATCAACATGAGGTTGAACTTACACAGATAAAGACTCATGAAAGCATTTGAAGTTGAGAAAGAACAAAGGAACATCTTTGATGCAGGAGTTGAAGAAACAGGACATCTAGCGGTGGGAAATGGGAAAGCAACATGTGGATGTTTCGGCAAATCTTTTAGGTTGGGAAATGCTACAGTTGGTGGTTGGCGCAGGTAAAATCTATAGCACTACTTCCCTACTGGTATTTAAGAGGCACTTGCTTATGATTTTACTAATCCAATTTGTAAGAAAAAATTATCAATGGCCAGATGCTGCAAAACATTTTCTTAATTTTTTTTTTAACATTTAACAACTTACATTTATCACGGGGAAGTTTTCAAATGTTTGGATACTGTTCCAGGACTTTCACCTAAAGAAACATAATAATGGAGTCTTGGGGGAAGATAAAAATTTGGAGTATTTTATATAATTAGTGAAATATCTTGGAAGGATAGATTGACTAATGTTTAAATGAGTATAATTTAGGATATATATAGCTTATAGTTCAATAGAAAGAAATGTATACTATATTTAATGTATATGGATAAGTTATAGAAAATGTGTATTGGGATAAAAAGTGAGTATTTATAATGTAGTGTATATATATATATATAGTTAGATAGATAGGTAGGTAGGTAGGTAGGTAGGTAGATAGATAGATGTATAGATAGATAGATAGATAGATAGATAGATAGATAGATAGATAGATAGATAGATAGATAGATAGATAGTTTGCAGGTTAATGGCAAAGAAGTGCATATTATAATATGGATAGGTTGACAGAAAAATGTGTGTTAGGGAAAAGTTAATGGAAGTTTATAATATAGTACTGTATATATATATATAGTTGGTGGGTTAATGGGAAAAGAGATTTATATTAGGATTGAAATGAATTGTAGAAGACATTATAATTAGCAATGAATGATATCTTTTAACTAATATGTATATATTAATAAGGTATTTATAGATTTTGTTTCTTGTGCATTTTTTTAAGCACTTATATTAATTAGTTTAAAATGATAAAAGTGGAACAGATCTTTTGGAAGAGCTGACTTGTGGAAGGATCTCCATACAGAGTTAAATTGGGAATAATATATAAGAGGTGGTTTGGTGTTTTTTTTCCCCTGGGAAGGGGATTTTTTTTTGCTCTTTTTTGTTTTTTGTTATGTTTAGTTATTTTAGTTTTAATTTTGTTATGTATTATTTTGTTTTTATCCTTGTTTCTAATTAAAAATCAATAAAATATTTGAAAAAATGAATACACAAATTAAATTAAATTAATTATTTGAATATAATGTTGTATGCATGGTAGATGAGAGCCAGTTTGGTGAAGTGGTTAAAAGCAGTGAACTAGAATGTGAGTTTTAGTCTTACTTAGAACTAGAACTGTGTAACTTTGGACCAAACACTTCCTTTCAGCTCTAGGAAGTAAGCAGTGACAAATCATTTATGAAAATATTGTCAAGAAATTTGCATGGATGTGTCCATGTAATCACCAGTCTAGGAGTCAAAATTGACATGAACATGTGCATCCTCCCACACAGTATAGCATAGCATAGATGTTGTGATCTTTTTTTTTTAGTTGTATACAAATTTCTGGATGCATCAACTAATGAGTGTGGATGACAATAAGCATTTTTATTGAACATATAGCTCCATAATGGGGAAGTATTAACTAACCAGGTAACCTACATTACTGCTCAAAAAGATGCAATATTCCAAGAGGTCCTAAAAAGGAATCTTAGGTAAAAAAGATTCCTGTATATTCTTATTCAACATCTTCATGATACTATTAAAAAAATCAGTTTTTACTCATCATTTCTAGCAGCCTGGCTTTCATTTCATTCTAATTTGCTCTTTTCTTCTAATCTGATAGATTCATTTTTTAAAAAATAATCTGAACTTTTCTTTTGATAAGAACTGGAGTTTTGCTAATTTAGCTGTTGCAGGGGATATATTATTTTATGCAGCGTAACTCTCCTGTTCTTTTTTTTTTGCTGGCAAAAGACTGATATAAAAGAAACCACAAGCAGGGTATTTAATGACAGAGAGTTGAAGAACAAAATAAACTAAAATTGCTTCATTTACATCACTTGGTAGATAACAGATCTTTTGTGGGGTAGAGAGGAGAAGAGGACAAGAACTGCTGAGGACTTGCTGAAAGTTATGTTAAAATTCATAATTTTTCCAGTTTCTTTCATATACAACTAAACTAAATTCACCAAGGTACAAAGTCTTCTGTGAGAATAATACCCTGGATAAAATATTAGTCTATGCATGTAATAATAAATACATAGAACGTACAATTTTGGCTAATTATTCATTTTCCTGAAAGAAAACTTTAAAAGATGAAGGAAGGTAAACCATCATCTCAAAAGCATTTGCTCCTGCTTTCTTTCCTCCAATAATGCGCATTATAGTATACAGCTTAATCAGTATTACAGTTACTGTTCTGATATATCATATTTTCATTGTAATTTATGCTTATTCCTACCATCCCCACCAGTATTGATTGCACCCACCAACACTGGATGCCAGTTGGAATTGACTGGCATCTGTCACCCCAGATTCATGGTGGTGAAAAATTAATTCCCATCAAAATTCTAAGCAGGTTTTATTTTAAAATTTACTCCACAGTCACCTGTAGTATATAACGTATTTATACTACAAGGAAAGCCATTGCCCTTAAAAGCTCTTCAAAAGATTAAGGGGGATACTTCCTAAGAATAGAGAAACTTGAAAAATGGTAATTCCACATCTTAAGTGGAGATCCATCTCATACAGAGGGAAAGAAGAATATGAGAAATTAAACTGCAGTCTTTTTCAGATCTGTGGACCTCAGATAAAAGTTAATGGAAGGAAGAAAGAGCTGGTTTAGCATTTTCTGTCCTTTCAATTAGGCATGAGGACTATTCTTGTCATCAAAGACTTTCTTAGCTGGGATAGGAATAATCAAACCTAACTTAAAAGCTTTTTGAGCTGTGATCATGATGGTAAGAGCTACCATGTAGGAGAGATGGTATTTTAGACAGTTTGTTAGACTGGAAAAAGTATTATTCAAAGAAGTAAGATTTCTTCCATATTGACACAGGATAAGGACCCATGTAAAAAGAAAACAAAAAGAGGCATTACGGTAGGTTTCTCTTTTTCCTTCAGCTGTGTTCTGTTATATTTTAAAGTTATATGCAGTTTAACAGAGGGAGTATTCCTCATATTTTGCTATCTGATCCTTTTTTCAGAAGTGTGACAGACTGAATCAGAGACCTCTCCTGCTATAATAAAGATTTCTGGTATCAAGATAATAGGAAAAGCTGGGTTTATTTAAGATGTGCAACCTGCCTTGCTCAGCAGTTACAGTGCTATAAATTATGTAATTATTTTCTTCAGCTTCAAATTTAAATAATTTGTTAGTTTTAAACCCCAAAGATAGAAATTTTTGGATCATGCTTCAACATAATTACTAATAATTATTTAAATACATTTTTGTTAATTATTAAATTATCACTAGTTTCATTGATAGAGAGGTCAAGGAATACTTATTCATTTCAAAAGTACAATTGTCCCTAATAAGTTTTTTGAAAATATGTTCTTTAAGCTCATACTGTATATTAAAATTATTTTAAATTGTTTCATTCTTTTAAAATAATTTTATTTTTGTTTTCTTTTTATGGTTTTAAGGATGTTACTTTTTATTTATTGTGTGTTGTCTTGCACAAAGATAAAATAGAAATCTATTTAAATAAAAAATACCCATGAAAATCTATTACAAGGTACTGTTTTAGCTTTTGTTTTCAAAATCATCAAATAATAGAATAACAACTTACTAAATTCTATTTAGACAGTACGGGTAGTCCTTGCTTAATTATGTCAATCCAGATCTGAATTTCCATTATGAAGAAATCTTTTATAAAGTGCAATGTCAGGTGACTGTATTGCTTCGTGATGGCAATCCCTGAAATCCTCATTGCTGTCATTAAGCAAGAATTATGGTTTGTTAAGCAAGGACCTCATGTGACCATAATTTGCAACTTTCTGTTGGTTTCCAACAAAGTCAGAAGGGAAGCTAGCAGGAATTTGCAAATCCTGGTCATGACAAGCCTTTCCTTAGTTGGCTCAAAAGCAGGCTGTTGGGTAGGCAAGGAATGAATAGTGTGGCCTAGTGGTAGTACAGGTGGGCAAGAAGGTGCCACAAGGAAGTGTTGGTAGGCTCACGGGTGGGCATTGCAGGAAAGAAGGGGGTGCTGCAGCATGGCACAAGTATAGGCATGTGCAAGTGTGTCTAAGCAGGTATGTATGTGTGTGCTACTTAATATGTAGTGCCATCAGTGCATGACATTTAGCAGGAGTTGATAGCCTAAATTCTACTTATATGGAAAGGACAAGCAAAGGAAGACAAAATAGAAATGTTTTAATTGCATATAATTAGGTTTATTCCAAAGTGACTTACAATTGGGGATGGGAGCAAGAGGATTGTGCTTAGTGCTCCTCCAAAAAGATGGGCTTAAAATAAATATTTGAAATCGAAGAATGAGATGACACATTGCTTATGTATGAAGCAGTAAATCATAAACAGTGAAAGGTTTTGTGGCCACTATTTGCTTATGAACAGCACAGTAATTTTACTGTAGATACGAAACACTGGATAAATCTTCCTCAACCTGGCATCCTCCTATATGTTTACTAGTCTATAATTCCCATAATCCTTGGACCGCATTGACTGAGAATTTTGGAGCTGCAGTTGCAGTATACCTGAATGGTACCAGGAGAAAACTTTTTCAGCCCATATATTTTGATTCATAATCTTTTATTTCAAATATCTATGACAGTATGGAAATAATGGAAAGAAAACTGAAATTCTCTCATAGTTGGCTGGGATCAGAGTTGTTGAATGTTTCTCTATGAAAGAGTAATCCAGCTGGTCTCCAAGAGATACTGATTAACTGAGAAATGTTATTTTATGGCTGGATTGTCACTAATCTGTTCTGTCTTGAAGAGGGTGGTGGGTTTACTTAACTGAGTGTTGACACTTGCACACAAATGCAAAAACGCTGCAAAAATGTCTGTCTTGTATCAGAGACACAACTTGGTTATCAAACTAAGGATACTCCATTTGTTGGTACTGGTTACTTCATGTAAATAACTTGATGCAATCCATTTTAATGGATCCTGCCATTCCTGTTTCTGTCATTCAGTATAAGTTTCAGGTTGAGGAACAAACAGACAGATTGGCAGATGTGCTGAAGGATGCAGAAGCAAAGCACCAGAATAATTTCTAACAGAGATGCCAAACTGTCAAATTGTAGATCAGAAAACAGTCTTCCTGACAGAGAGTGCCTGCTGCTTAGTTTTTCTCCCATCAGGTCTGTCTGATATGTCAAGTAATTCTGAAGTTTACAAGTCCAATTTTTATTGTTGTTCCTTGTGACATATATTTAGGTAGTTATTTAAAGTGCTCCTAGAGATTTACAAATTATACAGAACAACATAAAACAAGAACCAGATTTAATTAGATTTGGATCTTTCTTTCTTTCTTTCTTTCTTTCTTTCTTTCTTTCTTTCTTTCTTTCTTTCTTTCTTTCTTTCTTTCTTTTTCTTTCTTTCTGTCTGTCTTTCCCTTTTGTATAGGGTATTTACATTATAATTTCACTTGAAAGGTTTTAATAAATGTTCAGATGGTTGTTGATTGCTGGTTTTGTATTGTTTGTTTCAAAAATAAGCACCTGCATATTTCTAGACGTTGTTTTAGGGACAAAGGAAGGAATATATTCAATTTGGAAAGCTGTCTAATCTCTTTGTATACAGCACAGCTTTTGCTGATAAGATTAAAAAAAAATCTGTTCTCCCCTGGAGACCACCACCATTTGTATCAAAGCTGTGTCAGTTGTGGCAGGACTTGATAACAGCTGGCTAGAGACATGGCCACACAGTAACAAAAAAATAGGGACCGGGCAGCTTGAATCATAAATCTTCTGAAAACCCATTTGTCCAATAGGACTACGAATCCGTTACTGTCATAGTTAAAGGAAAACAGCATTGTCCCCTGGCCTTTTAAACATCTGAAGTTCAGGCACCAATGATACCATTAAGGAGACCTTCAGAAGCATCTATTGAAACATTTCTTTCTTATTTATTCCATTGTTTGTTTTATCTTGGCATTCCGTATTGCATTTAAAATATAATTCAAAAGCAAGCTTAGAATTTAATCAGTGTTATAATACTGGTTAAATCGTCAACAAATCTATTGTCTTTTGGAGAAGGGGTGAAAATGGTGCAAAAATGGTAGGTGAAATAGGTGGTCTTCTACATGGTCACTGTTTCTACTTCCAAACCCCGCTGACAGATTTTAAAACTGCCATTGCCCTCAGCATTGCCTTTCCTGAAGTACTGATAACATTGAATAAGACAATCCAGTTGAGTTGTAGATGAGCACAAGAAATGGCCAGCATTTTGCCCCTTCACTCACATCTGGGTTTCTCACTGGGCTTAAGGAGACCTGCTAAAATCTGAGTCATTCTCCTGTAAGACAAATGAGACAGCTATAAAATGGTAGTGCAAAATATAGCAGCTTAGTTTCTTACAGAAAAATGGGATAGCCTAAGACCTGGGAGGCATGAGTCCTTGCCAGTGGGAAACTGGCCCACCTTTAACTTCTGGCACCTTTTCATCCTGGAAAACCAACTTCAAATATAAACATATTAAGTGTGTTTTCTGTTGAGCCACAGCTGAACTGGAAGTAAATTGGTTCTTCTGCTCAGAGGAGATGAAGCTTATGGTTTTGGAGTGGGGGATAAAGGAAATAAATACAGTAAATATTATATGTGGAAGTTTCTTTAATTTTGTGGGTATGTTTGCAAATGTTGGCCATTATGATAGGTACTCCTATTGGCTGAACTAAAGGTACTCTTATAGGCAGAACTAAAAATTGGAGAGAGTCTCAAAAATGGCATATAAAAATTAACTTTTCTATATGTATAATATAGAAAACTTTTAATTACTAACAGGCAAGATCCATGTACCTCATAATTGATTCTAAGACCTTTTCAAGTTTATAGACATTGACTACTTCCATATGTAATCAATATAAGTCATGCAGCAAAGTAAAATAAATTGACTTTTTTTTTAAATTCATTAAAATGTCTAATTTTTTTAAAGAGAAAACTGACCTCTTAATCTTTTGTTTAGACAAAAAGAAGACAAGGATTCTATAATATCATGTTCTGGAGTTTTCTGCTGGTTCCACTTGTCAGACTTTGGCAGATAGTATAAGAAGGGCTCCAGCAAAGACTTTGGAAACTTGGGCAGTGAATATGAGAGAAGGGAAATGTTTAGGCCATATCAAATCATTGAGATAAAAAACATGACATTTTTATCATGATATCATTGTATAAATCATGCAAATTATGCAATCCACATCAGTCATATCATGATCCAAATCACATACATAATTCTCATCATATGCATAGTAATACCATAATGCATGTCATGTGATTTCTCCCTTTGCCTTTCTATGTGAATTTCTCTAGGCAGAAGAGAAAAGAACAGTGGCAAGGATATAGAGAAGAGTTGAAATATTGCTTTAGATGAAATAAACTCATCTCACCAACTTCTTACCAAATGTATGCATTTAATATCACTTAGGTCTAGTGATTAAGACTTGGGCTTGTTAGCCAGAAGGTTGGCATCCCGAGTTTGAGACCCAAGCGCCCCATACGGGTAAGCTCTCATTACTTGCCCCAGCTCCTGCCAACCTAGCAGTTCAAAATCATGTCATAATGCAAATAGATGGATAGATACCGCCTAATTAAATGGGAAAGTTAACAGCGTTAGCTATATGCCTTTGGATTTAGTCAAGCCAGCCACATGTCCACAGAAGCATGACCACAGGAATGGCTGGGTCCCTCTGCTGTGAATCAGAGATGACCACCCCCCCTTAGAGTTGGACACAACTGGACAGGGGAAACCTTTACTTTTTTTTTAATCCTTCATGACAGCTATAGATGTTTTTGCTGGTTTCCGTTTCCTGAAAATAACCAGCAGATATAATCAATTAAACTATATTGCGATGTCACTCAAGAATATCTCATCGAATTCCCTTGCCAGAATAGTTTGAAAGGATCACTAATACTCTTTGTTCAAAAGAGTGAGAGGTTGGCATAAAGCCATAAAATCAATATAAAAAGAAAGGAAGAGTCATCAAAGTGCAGGGAATGTAAAATAAAATTTAGTCAAAAATACCATTTTAATAATCTGTCTGTTATGCCAATATGCCTAAAGGTACAACTGTTCTGAGTGGTATTGGTTGATATATTCAAGATATACTGTATGTGTGTGCTTAAACATCAAACATTCAGTACTTGGGCTTCTTCTGAGACTTTGTCTGATATTTCCCAATCTCCCTCTTCTTGGCAGCTCCTTCTCAAATTGCCTTGATCCAAGCCAAGGAAATAACAAGGCACAGCGTGGCATTGGCTTGGCTAGAACCTGACAGGCCAAATGGAGTCATCTTGGAATATGAAGTCAAATACTATGAAAAGGTATTATTATTATTCATTGTGGAGAAATGACTCTTCACCATAATGTTTGATCCCTGAACCAAATAAGCTTACTGTTATCATCACATAAATGGACTTTATTGGGAAAAAATGTTTTTGACAGTCTGTATAGCTAAGGACTTGAATTGAATAACACCTTGCATATAGTTTTTCCTTGCTGGGTAATAATGGTGGCATTTTCTCTTTCCCTAGGAACTGTCTGATCCTAATGAGGCTGTTTGTAATAAGAATCAATAGAACAGAGAAGCAGTACAGCGTTAGCCTTACAGCAGAGACAGATGTGTAATAATGAAGTATATAACATAATAACAATAATGAACTCTGTATGAACTGATAGCTTTTGCCCAGAATGATGGTGGGAATTTGATAAATTTTAATAGGAAACAAGGAAAAGAACATTACATTTATCACCTCTTCCAAATTGTGCAGAATTGTTATTTCTATAATATAATGTGTTGCTCCTCCACTTCAGAACTATAAAATGATCTATTTCCTCTCAAGGTTGTCTGCAAAATGAACAATTACTTTTCGCTTCTGTCTCTCTCTTTTAATATAATCACTTTATTTCCTTTCCTAAGTGTATCAAAAATAAGTTGTAGATTTTCCCTAAAATAAGATTACGTTTTTTTCTTTATGTATTTGCCAGGCAGAAAAGGAGAATAAATTTGGAAAAGATTGGCAAACATTCCTTCAGTTATTTTAGGACTTGCAATTCTAAACTGCAAAGAAAAAGAGAGAATGTGTGAAACTACTACTAGAAATAAAACATTATTAGTTCATCAGAAGGAACAGACAACTTCTTTGTTGTTTTACCAAGAATTTTTCTGTTGCCTTTTTTCCTAGCAGAGCTTAAATTATAGATATCTTTTTTGCTTTTTCTACAACATTTGTATCATTAAAGCTAATGATAGAAATCCATTATCTATATGTGAATATATTTTCTAACAAGTAAAATACAAAGATCCTTCAGGAGACTTCCTTATTCTCTTTTTCCCCTTTTATTTTTTTATTTTTTGCTAGGACCAAAATGAGCGTAGCTATCGCATTGTGAAAACAGCAGCCAGAAATACTGATATCAAGGGGTTGAATCCTTTGACTTCATATGTCTTTCATGTGCGAGCAAGGACAGCGGCTGGATATGGAGACTTCAGTGGACCGTTTGAATTCACAACCAACACAGGTAATAACAATAGATCGCTCACTGGAGTAATGGAAGCATTTTCCCTGTCACCATTTCAAAAGGACATTGTATGTACTTGAGTTGAATATGAATGATGTGTTGGCAGTGATTGGAATTCATCACCAAGGCTTGACTACGGGAACAAAAGGATTCTATGTTCATCTGTTGTTGTTTTTCTTGCTTTTAGTGCAATTGGAAGCCTGATCCTTTGTATGCACTTGAAATGCAAGAATGCTATCTCTTTCACCCTGTCCACTTTATGCTTACAAACCTTTTCCAGGATTGGAAAAAGAGGGAAAAAAGAGCATGTCACTAACATTACAGAAAGGGAAATATAGGGCTTAAATTCCTTGTATTTACTTCATTGTAAAAAGAACAATAGGTCCTTTGGTTATATTGAGTCATATATGTTTGGATGTTTTCAGGATATGAGATTTCCAAACACAAGTTATGAATGTGAGTCCATAGGTTTAGAATGCTGGAAAACAGTTATCAAAAAGAGAAGAAATAAAGCAAATACATTATTTTACCTACATTTATTGTTATCTTTATATTACAGGCAAACTGTTTTTAGTATTTTAATGAAGAAATATACATTGGGGCAAAAAAGTATTTAGTCAGCCACCAATTGTGCAAGTTCTCCCACTTGAAAAGATGAGAGAGGCCTGTAATTGTCATCATAGGTATACCTCAACTATGAGAGACAAAATGTGAAAA
>JANHZU010000316.1:190060-202232 GCA_032468055.1 Acrochordus granulatus
AAAGTACATTTATTTCATCAAGAATAAAATATATATGTATTATTCCTGGTAGCTCCTTTTGTTGATAAAGGTTGAATGATGAGATTTTATAATTTGTCTATTGATAAGACATGAAATATGAGAAAAAGAGATACTTTATTGAAATATCAGAAAAGGTGATAACATACTGAAATTTTTTCTATTTGTCTAGAAGGATGGGGAGTCATTTATATATCTTTTTTTACTTTTCTCTGTGTTTTTTATATTCTTTATTTGCATTTTTTATTTTCATATTCGTAAACTTTAATAAAAATATTATAAAAACTTGCTATCCCATAAAAATCATTTATAAGTGCCCTATTGAAGCTGTACCAGATGAACTATAAAAAAGAAAAATGATCCTAATGTCTTTCTTTTAAGTAAATAAAATATTTATTGTCATGTTTGTTCTAGAGAAGCTAAACCCATTAATAAGGATGGTGTTATTTTTAGCCATTACTCGTACCACATTTGGTGATAAGAAGCATGCATTAGAATTGCAACAGCAACATATTTTATTCACTGTTAGAATAATATTCATGTTCTTATGCATTTGAAAATGGTATTCCTGAATTGATTTGTTGACTGTGGACAGGCCATCCAGTTGTTTGATAAATGTGTCTCTTAGTCAAGTGCATGTAAAACAAACCTGGCAGGAATAGCCGACAAAAAATATTGTAGTAGCAGAGCTCTTGCTAGCAACCACTGAAATGATAAGAATGAAATGCTAATCTTGTGAAACATTTTGTGAATTAACTATATTAACATAGTGATAAGCAGAGAAATTAGTACAGTTATGTGTATACACACATTTTGTGATGGGATAAATATACATATGCAATGCAGTATAATATCAATAATAATAAAACCCCAAGCCACATAAAACAAAACCCCAAACCGAATTGCAATATAATACATAATACAATTTCTTGATTTTGCATCATTGTGACTAAAAAACAAAAACTCACCTGGGTGATTTTTCCATTCTCATAAATAAAGGAGAAAGCTCAGTATAAAAGCAACATTCTGTAATAATAAGCTAAGCTCTAGCTGCATTTTGCTTGTCATAAAGAAAGGCAAACAGTCATGTGTAGTATGGTCTATTTTAACAGTTAGGACTGATCATAATTAAACAACAACAACAAAAGTCCCTAGGCTTTTCCTATTATATACAGGATCCTGAAAAAATCCACTGCAACTGCTGAAATGCTTGTTGTCTTTTCTAGCCTATGTACTTATCTTACACTCTCAAAACCATATAGGGTAACCTACAAAGACAAGAAACGTGTTTCTTTTCTATGAAGAAGCTGATCCTTTTCAAGCTTAAACCTACTTACTTACAGAAAAATTCTAACAAGTTGTCTTTTGGGGGGGGAGTGTGGAAGGAGGGGGATTACTCCTATCTTTTCATTAATATCATGTTTCTTTATATGAGAACATCATGCATAACTGGAGTAGTTATGGAGAAGTATATAAGCTTATAAAAATGAACAAACAAACCTAAAGTATTTGTAACTATATTAATGTCTCCGATGATTTATTTGTAGGGTGGAAAGATTCCTATCAGATGGACTGCACCAGAAGCAATTGCCTATCGTAAATTTACATCAGCTAGTGACGTCTGGAGCTATGGAATTGTAATGTGGGAAGTGATGTCATATGGAGAGAGGCCTTATTGGGATATGTCCAATCAAGATGTAAGTGTCTGTCACCTCCATGGGAACTGCTTTTTGTGATATGTTGCCATGGAGATGGAATTAAATTTGAGTAAGACTATTACAATAATTTTATTCAATGTAATTTGATATTTTATTTTCAAGGCCACCCACCTCCACAATCAATCTGTGTGGTTTATCATTTAAAAAGAGTTAAAAAAGAAAACAGCATAACAGCAGAATAATGAATATACACAACTGTAAAATGATCATATAACAGGTTTTTAGCAGTTTATGAAAAATTAGTAAGATGGAATTGTATGGCTCTAAATTTAATTGAAAGAAAAGCAAATGCCAGAATTCTTGCAAGACACTGGGAACTCTTTAGATGGTAGTGGCATTGACATGGCTTGGGCATTTTTCTTTCTCAGTTAGGCAGCTATGGGGCAATGTTATTGTTGTTGTTGTTCAGTCGCGCAGTCGTGTCCGACTCTTCGCAACCCCATGGACTGCATTACGCCAGGCCCCCCTGTCTTGTACTGCCTTCCTGTCTTGTACTACCCCCCCTGTCTTGTACTACCTTCCCAAGCTCACACCCATCACACTGACTATGCTATCTATCCATCTGATCCCAAAAACAGCACTAGATTTATTTTTCTCCAAGTGGACTATTACCACAGTAGATTTTAGATTAAGGAATCATATTTTGTGATGGGATAAATGCCATTTTGCTGAGTTATGGATAATATATTTGATCAATAGCTGCTATCCATATCAGAATAAACATTGGACTATAAATTGAGAGAAGACAGATACGTGAAAAGGCTATGAGCCTAATCTAGCTTCCACTTTCTTTCGTGGGACACTACCAGATGAAGTTTCTTACTAAGTACACAAAACAGAAAAAATTATGCTGAGATGTTTATTGTAGAACTCCTTAAGAGCAGATTTTCTGAAGGTTGTGAAATTGATTAGGGAGCAGGAAAAATGCCAAATGAATGATTGGAAAGGCTGCTTATGAGCTGTGCTTCCTCCAAGTGATGGCTTGTCCAGAGAAATGTTGACAAGACGGAGACATAAGCAAGAAAATTCTGCCTGGCTGAGATACTGTAACATGTTATATAGATGTACATGTATGCAGTTAAGTACTCAGTTCACCTGTTTCAATCACACCATAAGATGAGAGGAATGAATTGCTTCAAAAGGAAATGTTATTCATTTGTAAAGCATTTCAAAAATCTGATGAGAAAATTCCTGATACTGATTCTGTATCACTTTTTCATTTGAATATATTACTTATTAATAATAATATTTCCATTGATATTTCAAACCCTAATGTAAGTTTAATTCCTATTTCAAACTGACAGATTTATTAATCCTTTTATTATTATTTATTGAGTAAAAAATCTGAACAACAACAGAAGATATATCCTGAGAGTACTTTAATAAATTAGCTTTAGTGAATGACCCTTTGTACATTATGCAAGTTCTTTTTACTCTACCATCTGTAATACATCATTACAAGTGGGAGTTAATAAAATTTCTGTTTTTCTAGATTACAATGAATGCAACTACAGTATCACAAAATAATCTAAAAAGGAAGACAATCCAATGAGATAAGAAATATGCATTATCAGGTTGATTTATATATAACTCAACATTTCTTGCTTTTTTTCGTCTTGAGATATAAAACATAGAACCTTTCAGTCATCAACTGGAAGTGCATTAATAGAAGTTAAAAGATGCCAATGTTGTTTATAAATGTTTTTAACACATCAGACAGATGTCTTTTTCATGTCCTTCAAATGTGGAATATAGAAAGAGACAGATCTTATCAATGATATAACACATGATATATAAGATCATACTTTGAAGATAAAGGTTTTAAGTAGCAGAATTAAGACAAAATAGGCATACGTAGAGTGGATTGGATAATTCAATGCTTTTAACTCAGAATAAACTCATTAGCATTTTGTTTTTTTGTTAGAAGACAAAAGACATCAGATTCATTCCATAAACACAAATTATTATCAACAAGAAAAGTATATTTAGTGTTGTTCTTTTGTCCATACAAACATAAAAAGAATGTCAAGATTACTTACACCAGTGGTGCAGTTCTCTTGCCTTTAAGGTAAAAAAAAAATCTCATACCATTCAAATTGCCACTTAGATGAAGAAAATACTTACCAGTGATTGTTGGGGAAGAGGGAATATCCATGTTTTTCTTTCAGTTAGAATATAAATAAGGCCTGGAAAGTTATTAATTTTGTTTGAAAGTTTCTAGAAGCTTTGGGGACAACACTCTTTTTCTGTTTCTCTTAATGCTTAGTGGCTTTGTAGAAGTATGAATCCACATTGCTAGCCATTGTGCCAAGCTACTCTTCATGTGAAACAAACTGTATGGTTTTATGAATCAAATGTGTGTGGCCAATTAATATTTCTTCAGTCTGTAAAGACTGCCAGCAAGAGTTCCCATTAGTGCCAGCTGTGATGGCATGAAGTATTGTGAACTAGGCATGCCCAGCAGTTGGGAGCTGGGTCTTGATTATTCATGAGCTTATTCTAAGTAGGTTTGTCAAACAGGTGGCATATGATAATGAACTGTGTATATGGAAGAATTTGTGTGATTTTTATACAAACTGGTTTGAGATCATATCGATAAAGTTCATCATTGCACACATGTAATACTACACATTGCATTGTAGAACAATTTGCAGCTGGCTTTTATGCGTACAGCATAGTGAACAATTACACCCCTCCTGTACTGCTCTGAGTGAGAAAAAAAGGGTTTGTTGTTACTAGCAGTGAGATTGAGCCAAACCATTATACACAGTTGAACTGTAATCTGATTCCTGGAATGTATATGGTTATATGTTGATCTCTTCAGGATATCTCAAACTGGTTTCACTGGCATCCAGATCAGTGCTTAAAATTTCCAGCAGCTATGGTCAGTTCTTAATTACATTTCCATTGCCTTTTTTTGTGTGGGGGGAGGGAAGAAGGGAATTTCATACTTAGAAGAAATTCTATGGCAGGATAGAATCATAGATACGAGGCTGAAAATTTTTTTGGAGAGCATCTAGTCAAATTCTGCATTATGGTATCCTAGGGAGGTAGCTACCAGCCTCTGTTCCAATATTCTAGCAAATGAAATCCACATTTCTTCAAGATTATTCATTGTTGAATAACTCTTACTATTTGGATTTTTTTCTGATATCCAATAGAAATCCAAGGTTTCCTTGTAACCTAAGTCCATTGTTTCATGTCTTATCCTCTGAAGTACTTCTTCCCTATGTGCTGTATGACGCCCCTTCAAATTCTCAAATACAGCTGTCACATATTCCACATTCTTCTCTGGGGTAAACATACCAAATAGTTCTAATCAGTTTCATAAACCTTTTTTTCCTACTCCCTTATCATCTTGGGTATGGCCTCTGAAAATGCTTCTATTTATCAGTCTCCTTCTTAAAATGCAGTTCCCAGAACTGGATTTGTTATTCTCTTTATGCTCTGACCAAAACTGAATAGAGAGGAACAATGGCTTTTCTTTATCTTGACACTGTACTTCTGTCCAATATGGTCTTACCCATCTTATAATCATGACTTTAAGTTTTCTTGCCCAAATGAAATACTTCCTACTTCTTCTTGTGGAAATTTATCTTGCTAGTTCCATGGTTCTAACTTGTCAAGATCCTCCTGAATTGTAGTGTTTGCTATTTTCCCTAGTCTTATATCATCAACAAATTAGGAATTGTATTTTCTTAGCTTTACCAAGTCATTTATAAATATGTTGAATAGTATCGGGCTAGAATGGAGCCTGGAAATACATCATTTGATACCTCCTTTTGCCTTAATATGAAACAACCCTTGAGTAGAAAGCTTCAATCATCTCCAGAAGAAATGATCCACACTATGCTATCATGTCTGCTAGGATTTCATGCAAGTCAAGTTAAATTATGTCCATCTCTTTCTCATCTGATCATTCTAAATATTATCATCTTCTTTAGATGCTGTCAAATTATATATGACTTCTTAATAATGGCTCCTGCCAAGCTATATATTATTTTATAAATTCTTACATATCAATTGCTGTATAAGACTTTGCCCAATATCAACACCAAGATGACCAGATTGTACTTATATAGCTCCTTTTTTCACTTTTTTGAAGTTGGAACAATATTTGCCATATTTGCCATACTTATATAAGCTGACCATCTCACAAACATGTAACACAACAGTTAAAACTCGATAACAATCTAACAACTTTTTCAAAGTCTTCTGGTATTATACCATTATTTAACCATTTTTCTCTAATCCCAATTTTTAAAGTGTACATTTTGGCCTATGTTTATTGATGATACTTTATAAATAACTTCACTTTGTATCATTTTAATATTACCAATTATGCTTTAGGGAAGGGATTCTAATTATATAAATATGATTTGATATTTATTGAGGCACAGTGGTGAAAATGGTTAAGAGCTTGGCTGGAAAGTCAGCCGCCCAAGTTCAAGACCTGGTGTTCCCATGCAGCTGCTGTTCCGCCTCAGCTCCCACCACCTAGCATGCAAGCGCGAGTAGATAGATAGATTCCCTTCTGGTGGGAAAGTAACAGTGTCCATGCACCTTTGGCGTCTAGTCATGCCAGCCACATGACCACGGAAGTGTCCCAGAACAAACACTGGCTCTTTGGCTTGGAAACAGGGATGAGCACCGCATCCTAGAGTCGGTCACAACTGGCAGGTTCATCTTTACTTTTACTACCTTTACTAAAACTAAATTAAATCTGCTTTGCTATATATGGCCTGGTTATGGGACAGAAATGGCTTTGGTTGCACTTGTGGATGATCATTGGTGAGAGTGGGATGGGGGTAGTGCATCCATCCTAGCTCTACTTGACCTCTCAGTGGCCTTCAATACCATCAGCCATGGTATCTTTTTGATCTGGCTACAAGCGCTGGGGCTGGGCAGTGCAGTCTTACACTGGTTCAGCTCCTTTCTTCATGGCCAGTCCCAAATGCTGTTAATAAGGAGTGAGAGGTCCAGCCCACAGCTGCTCCTTTGTGGTATGCCACAGGGCTTGATACTCTCTCTACTCCTTTTTAACATCTATATGAAGCTGCTGGGTGAGATCATCCATCACCATGGGATGGAGTACTATCAGTATGCTGATGATATACAACTTTAGCCTCCATATTGGGTGAACCAAGTATTGCTGGACTGCCTTTCATGGTACCTGGAGGCTCAGAAGGCCTGGATGGGAAACAACAGGCTTTGACTCAACTCTGGTAAGACCTAGTGGTATGAGTGCATGGATCTTCAGGTTTCAGGGGTTTAACAACTTAGTTCTGGATGGGGTGGCATTGCCCCAGATAGACCTGGTGCAAAACTTGGGGGTTCTCTTAGACTTCTGCTTGAGGAACAGGTGGAAGTAGTAGCTTAGAGAGACTTTGTACAAGTTCATGTTGGATGCAAGTTATGCCCATACCTGGACTGGGAGTCCCTGTGCTCTGCCACTCATTCCCTAGTCATCTCACATCTGGAATATTGCAATGTGCTCTACTTGGAGCTACCCTTGAGTATCCAGAAGCTACAGCTGTGCAAGGGGCAGCTGCGTGGACAGTTCTTGGAGTCAAGAGGGCAACTTGTGTGATACCACTGTTGCATGAGCTGCACTGGTTACCAGTTTGCTTCTGGGAGCAATTCAAGGTGTTGGTTATGACCATTAAGTACTTTGTGACATAGGTCCAGGTTACTTAAGGGACCAGCTCACTCCAATGGGTTTAGCCTGCCCCATGCATGCTGGCAGTAAAGGCATACTACAGATCCATCAGTCAAGGAATTTCGGCTGGTGGGGTCCAGAAAAAGGGCCTTTTCTGCCATGGTGTCCTCCATATGGAACATCATACCACCCAAGATAAGATCAGCCCTTGCCCTTTCAGCTTTCTTTAAAGGCCTAAAACCATGGATCTGCAGATTGGCCCAGGCTCTGGGCAGCCATGTGTCAGCTGGGAGGTGGCTACTAGATTGTCGGCCCCACCTCCATTTTAACTCCTGCCATCTTGTATATCTCTTTCTACCTTTTATCCTCATTGTTTTTGATATGCTGTATATATTTTATTAGTGTTTTATTATAAGCCACTCAGAGTCACTTGTAGTGATTAGGCGATGAATAAATTTAATAAATAAATATGCTTTATATTAGAATGTCTCCTAAAGTATTGTTTTTTCCATTTTTCATAGGTTATTAAAGCCATTGAGGAAGGCTATCGGCTTCCACCTCCAATGGACTGTCCCATCGCTCTACATCAGTTGATGCTGGATTGCTGGCAGAAAGAACGTAGTGACAGACCTAAATTTGGACAGATTGTTAACATGTTAGACAAACTCATCCGCAATCCCAACAGCTTGAAGAGGACAGGTTCAGAAAACTCCAGGTCAGCTATACTTTCCTACTGGTAATAGATGAAGGAAAATATTAGTGATGACAGCCAGCTGTAATTCATCTGACAGTTGTACTAAACTGGATTATATTTCATAGTTCTGACCAGGCTATTTATATTTTTCCAAAATAAAATAGTAGATATATTATTAAATCTTTCCAAAATAACCTTATTTTATTTACATATTATTTATATGTTTATATTGTGAGACGTGGTGGCCTAGAAGTTAAGATGCCGGCTTGTTGGCCAGAAGGTCGGCACTCAAATTCAAGACCCAGGCACCACATAACAGGGTGAGCTCCCATTACTTGCCTCAGCTATTGCCAACCTAGCAGTTGAAAGCATGAAAATACAAGTAGATAAATAGGTACTTCCTAAATTGCTGGGAAGATAACAGCATTCCGTGTGCCTTGGTATATAGCCCCATGACCATGGAAGTGTCTTTTGTCAACACTGGCTCTTCAGCTATGAAACAGAGATGAATACCACCCCTACAGTCAAAAATGACTGAAACTTTACCTTTTTAATATATAGTTATAACATATAGTTATATCTTCCAAATTTTAAAATTAAAATGCAGTAGAAGGCGCTTTTTTGTATTTTAGTTATGGTCCTATTTCACTGGCTCCTTGATAGGCACAAGGTCCCAATATGAATCTGCTAATATATCTAAATAAATCTAGTAGTTGTCTTGGCCAACTGTGCCTGAACTTTTTTAGAACAGTAAGTAGCTGATAGGTAGGTGTGTTCTCTGTATGGAAAGGTTTCCTAGCCCAAGCCAATAAAAACATGCATGAACAGAACAATCTATCATACTTTCACTGGAATGAAAAATACAGGAAGCAGAATGGAATATATAGTTACTCACACATCTCAAATGAAAGTCACAATTACCTTGAGCAGCTGTCTGAGAAGTCCAAATAAAGGAGTCCAAAGCAGTGGGTGGCCAAAGGTAGCCCAAATCACAAAGAACAAATGTAAATCATACTCCAGTTCAAAGGCCAAGAGGTATTTCCCCACTGCTCTCTAAAACAGGCTGCTGTTCCACAGGCTCATCCTAAATGTGGTCTTTTCCTTTTATTTGCAGTCAGATCTACTCTGAAAGAAAGGGAGTATGAAAAAAATATAAATTTAAAAATTTACTGATTCTTCTCATACAGTAGCTTAAAGTTTCAAAAATAAATGTAAATGTTGTATGTTGCCTTAGGATGAATTAATGAAAGTTTTTTTTTAAAAAATCAAGAAACAATCTGAAAAAAAGAAAAATGGATTGATACATGATGTTCTTTAGAAATAAATATCATAATACAGTACTTTCTTTTCAGAAGTGGGGGCCAAGTTCAATAGTCATTGAAATTCTAAAAGAAAAAAAATTCTTATCTTTTTCTGGCATGATGCAGCCTGATGTGTCATACTACAGACTCTATCATTCTCAACCAACGTGGTCTTAGTTGCATTGGCTGGAGGTGATGAAACTTACACATAAACATATCTGATGGGAACCAAATTGAGGATAGCTGGCTTGCTGAGAAGGCTTCTTTATGAAAAATATGGCTTCAAAAACTAAAAAACTAAATTATGTTGTTTCTTTTTCATTTAAATGCCTTTTAATGGACCAAATTTGAATTTTCTTCCTGTCCAGCAAGGAAAGGAGTAAACTCCTTTGGATGCAGCTGGAATAATTTGTATTTCGCCCTACTCTTGTATCATTGGGAATTGCTACTTTTGTCAGAACCTGCCTGAGGTTGAATGTAACTCACAGAAGGAAGTTGGCAGAAGGTTTTCCCAAATCCTACTGTCTCTCACTCCTCCAGTTCCCCACACATGAATCATACATACTCTTACTTCAGTGACAGATCATGAGATCCTGTTTCATGCAGATGTTCCAGGGTCAAAACAAAGTAGGGCTGGGAAAAACCTGAACACTATTCCAAATAGGATAGACTATATCCAGATAAAATAAGAGTTCTGGCTCAATAAGATTGTTTGAGAACTAGATTGAAACATGTAATTATTTCCGTTCTCCAGATGGGCTACCAAAACTGGGCTACCACAATCTGGATAACCATCAGATGGCAGGAGAGACATAGCATTTTCAATATCGCTTTACTGTTGCCTAGTGATTTTCCAGAATTTTACACACCAGTTCTGATGGCAGAAGCACCTCAGAATACAAACCACAAGATTGTCCATCAGATGATTTGGACCCAAACCATAACTAATAGAATCTTTTTGGGAAAGCTTTCAATTTTTCATACCATTTATTTAATGTTAATAATGGTGAGACATCTTTTTATGTTACTCTGACTGAAGTAATGTTGCCAGGGCCACAGGAATAAATACAGAGAGCTCTATTCAGCTGAGATTAACAGAAATCTAATATACGTTATCATGCTTGCAGAGTTTTTATGATTTGCAACACTTCCTATAACAAGGAACAGAGAATTTCCCTGAAGAGCATATGTAATCACGTGTCTCCTGGAACAAGGTGTCATAAGCAGTCAGAGAGAAAAGGTGATAAGAAAACAAAATATTCCAAAAATGACACATATCTTTATCTCAAGGGAAACTCCACATCCCTAAGCTGCATTAAATGAGTATAAGGCTGAACAGTACTAAATTTAAATGTTGGCAATCTGTGTTGAAGGATTTTTTTTTTAAATCTCTTCTTATCCGATGGATGGTGTACAGAAATAGAAAGATAGAAATGAGAATGACTCTGGGTGACCACGACTTGCTGTTTACATTTTACATTAGAGAAGGGAGGCTATTAGTCCTCTGCAGATATTTTGTTTCTTCTACTTTGTTCTAATTGCATCTGTAGCATGACAAGTGTGTACCCCTGCTACTATTCAATTATTTAAGAAGGAAGGGCTGCATTCTATCAAGAATTTAATCTTCTCTAGCAGTGTGTGATTCCAGTTTTGTGATAAGCACACATCTTTAGTTTCTCCTGTGGTGTAGAATCTAAAGATCAGTGCTTATTGTTATGAAAGTCTTTTTAACACAAGTATGAAATAGTCTCAAAGGTCAGCGGCCTGAGATTGCGACCCAGCGTTGCCGCGCAGCAGGGTGAGCTCCTGCTGTTCCGCCCCAGCTCCCGCCCACCGAGTGGTTTGAAAGCGTGCGAGCACGAGTAGACAGATAGGTACTGCCCCTTCTGGCGGGAAGGTAACAGTGTCCATGTGCCTTAGGCATCCAGTCATGCTGGCCACATGACCACAGAGCTGTCCCAGGCTCTTCGGCTTGGAATGAGCACTGCACCCTAGAGTCAGTCACGACTGGCAGGGTCTCCTTTACCTTTACCTTTACACAATGCAAACTACCAAAGAAATGTATTTTATGGGTATAACTGTTTATACTGAAACTTGCTATAGAAAAGCTTTGGCAAAGATAAAGATTAAAAAGAATATTTTTCTCAAGCTAAGAAGCACCCCTGACAATCAATACAACAAAGCTACAATCTTAGATTCTACAAACTTGAAATAAATAATCTTTAGTTCAGTTTAATACAAGTAAATATTTCTTGTGGTTTATTTAAAAATGGCATGAAGCATAAAAATTTTCTATTAATAAATGTTCTTTTCCTATTAAAAATATTTGCTAAAAAGGTTATATGATATTAGATACAGTGGAACCTCCAATTGTGAGCATAATCTATTCTGGAAGAATGCTCTTAGTCCGAATTGGTCTTAAACCAAAGCGAGGTTTCCCATAGGAAGCAATGTAAAGTTGGATGATCTGTCCAACACCTCCAAAAATATTCATAAAAGAATCATTTTCAATGGGATGTTATGTAGAAATGATTATCCCTAGTATCTGAAACAAGATGTAACTATTATGAACACACAATATAAAGCAGAAATAGAACAAACTAACCGGCACTTATGGATATGCTCCAAGGCAGATTCTGGCCATCAGCTGCTGCTTGGCCAGTGCTGGATTGGGAGGATCTGCTGCCGCCACTCAAGACAAAACGGCCTTTTCCCTCAGCAACGTCTTTCTGGGGGTCTTTCCTGGGCAGTTTGAAAATGTTTCTCATCATAATCTGCCTCT
>JANHZU010000316.1:207341-222986 GCA_032468055.1 Acrochordus granulatus
ATGTTGTTGTCTCTCCAAATGTCAGTGTCGGAGCCATAAGGACCCCAGGGCAATGTATCCCTGTGCAGAACTTGGTTAACAAAAGCTGAAACTGCATATGATAATCCAGCGATACTTTATGGAAAGTGTGCCAATGCTAAAATGTCAATATTTTTTAATAGAATGGAAAGTAACTTATTTCTTCCGAGATTGCGTGAGGATATGTATGGCTTTAGTGTGTGTGTGCGTGTGTGCATGCACATGTAATATGTTTGTTTGTTGCCTGTTGCACAGGGCCACCTGTGAATATGCAGATAGCATCTCAAGATAATTTGACAGTTTGTTGCTGGGCTGTTACCAGGCCAGTAGGTGAGCTATGCAACAGTAGGGAGAAAACACGCATACTCCTGAATGTTCCAATTCTGTATCTATACATATATTTTGTAGCTGCCACACTAACCTTAAAAATTAGTTCTCCTGCCTAGAGCAGGAGCACTTCCATTTTAGTTGTGGAGTGATCCATCATAAGTTCCATAATGGCTAAAGAACAGCATTGGTAAGCATTAGTCTTGCCAAGGCTGTTCATTACTGAATCAGTGATACCTTAAGGTAAAGTAGGTAGAGAATAAGTTTTCATCCATCAGCAGGTTGCTTTGAACTGAACCATTCAGTACCATTTTTCTTTTCCTGGAAAAAAATCTCGAAAAGACTTGCTGAACATAATAGAAATATGCAATCCTTATCCATTCACAGAAATGAATTCTCCCATCTGCCATTTGCAAGAATTTCTGGGCTTACAAACTGACTGTTGAGCAAATTATTTATTTTTCCCCCAGCTTATGAATGCAAATACATTTAAAATTACTAAAACACATTTGAAATTTGAAAAAAAAACAAGGAAATTTCTCTGCATCGGTACAATAATCTTTGTCCCACTAATAATAATAAGTCCTCCCTAGAAAAGTTGACAGATTATGGAGACTTTTCCCTTTGTCTATATTGGTTTTGGAAGCAGGTAGATTGTGACAATCTGGAGACCAGTCTGTAATTCCATATTTTAAGCTCAGACCATTGATACACTTGATCTGTTTTCTGATTGCAGAATAGTCTTCTCTGCTGAAACTCAATGCTTTACACCAACCTGAAACAGAATTACCAGACCAGCTTTACTGAGGGAGAAAAAAAATGAAAGAATGTGTAAATTTTGCATTAAAAACTCCCAGCATTTTTTGGACTGTTTATCAAAAAATATTGTTCATCTTTGTCTTTTCTCCTTCCCTCCTCAGTTCTCTCCATCCTTTCTCATTTTTGTTGTTCTTGTGGATGCAAAATTTAAAACCAATATTTTGGGGCTCAGGTATTTGTGCTGATGGCAATAAAGAGGCATGAAGCACTATTAAGGAGCCATGGGCTGCATGGACTGCAAAGCCAGGACACAGATTGCAATCAAATATACTAAATAAGTAGACATTGCCCAGTAACAACCAGAATACTGTATTGAACTGGCCTTCATTTCCTCCTGGTTACAGAAGAGACATCAACAGGACTATTTCAACACAGCAAACCTCTATACATTAAGGAAATATCTGCTTAAAACCTCACTGGTTAATGTTTGTCAAGGTTTCTTGCTGTATTAAGTTTGTGATGGATCTGTGTATTAAATATATATATGTATAAAACAAAAAAGCTGGTTCTTGCCAGTAACCAGAACTTCAAAGCAGTATTTTTCTTTTACATACATTTTCATAATCAGAAAGAAAGCATCCTGAATATTAGACAGATTAAGAAGTAAAAAAGAAAAGAGAGTGCATTTATTTTTTCTATCACTGCAAATGTGTTGGAATATGCAAGGATTGTTTAAAAAATTAGAATGTATAAGGCATATGATACTATAGTCCATACTGGAAAAAAGAAATCTTAACAGTGCATTGCTTGGGTTTGCAGATTTGAACAATATCTCAGATAGAAATATAGATTTTCTATTTTATTTTAATTTGTAATTTTTCCCTCTCCATCAATGTTAGGTACACACATAACTTATGTCATTTATTTATGGTCTTTTATACCTAGTTTGTAAAATTGTAAAATAGCAAACTAAATTCAGAAGTTTGCATTTGAAAATAATAAAGTAGTTACTGTACAAATCTCATTTGTGACTCACATTAAATATAATTAGCATTAACTTGGTTATTTACAGAGAGATATTTATCATTATTAAATGTGTTTCCATCTAGAATATTTTGTTAAACAATTTGCCTGACTAAACATTGTCCTAATTCACTCAACTAGTAAAGAGATTATAATCCTCTTTTTGATCCTATCACCTTAGCTTGCAGGTAGAAGGAAACACGGCTGATTATTTCCAATATAGGAAATGATTAAATTGCCTTCTCTAAAAGACTAAACCAAGAGTCTTACTCTGCTTATTTGTTTTTTCCTTTCCTATTTTTTAAGGGGGAAGAATTGTTTGCTTTTGTATATATTACTTGTGTTGTTTATTGTCAAGAATCAGCAGGAAATCACATCTGTTTATCCTGTTTCATTGACAGATTTCTATCAGTACTTTCTGTGAGGCTCTGATCCAGAGGCAAACAATTAATTTTGGGTTACCTAGCCTTGTTGAGGGTCATTTGGTTATGTATACATTAAGAAAAGTTATATGTAGATTAATGGGACTGAATATATGGTCAAGCTATATATACATTTTATCTTCAAAGCATTTTAAATAACAAACATAACCTAATATTACTTAAGACATATGTAAGAATCTCTGAAATTTTAATTCACACAAGTTAACTTTGTTCAATCAAGAAAGATCACAGACAGACATCAGAATATGCAATAACAAAAGGCAATTTCATCCTCTTATGCACAGAGGAATATATAGTCATATGCACTATAGATATATCATCTCTCAGGTTTGTATGGCTGCCCATGAGTACAACTCCGGGTGGCTCATAGCAACAATGAAACTACAATCTTCCAGTGTTCAGGAATTCCAGTGAAAAAGCTTCCACTTCACAATATGAAGTTGATCTCTGATATTGTGTTCTTCCCTCAGGTTGCTTCATGTGAGGAATTTTTTTGAAGAGCTAATATTGTCTAGCAAGATGCAGAATCTTAGAATGTTTGTGTTCCACAGGAAAATAAAATAATGGTTTATTAGGTATTTATTAGGTATAATAATATTGGTTTATTAGGTATTTAATACTAATATTAATAAATACCTAATAAACCATTAATAATAATGGTTTATTAGGTATTTATTAGGTATAATAGTATTTACTAATACTATTAGTAGTATTAGGCCAAGGCCCATGCAGTTACTTAGAGTATTACTTCTCCTGGGTCTCCATCCATCCAGGGTGGTCTACTAAGCTAAAAAGGCAGAACTTGATTTGTGAAATAAAAGCACTACTGGAAGACTTTTATTATTCTTCTGTTTTCTGATTAAAACAATGGCATGCCAAGGCATAAGATTTTATCTCATATCTGGATTAACTATTAAAGCCTGAAAAGAAGTTTCTTCAGTCCAGGGATCTAACAGTTTTATAATAGTACATTTTAACAGAAATCCAAATATGTATGCTACTTATCCTACAAATCATACTGCTTACTCCATGCAGGTAAAAACTGGAGGAAGAGAAAACTTGTGTTATCTTGAAATCTTAAGCCATTCATTCAGGTCAGAAAAACTAAATGAATTCTGACAACTACAAAAAATGCCTGGTATATTCTAAATCAACATTATGATTGAGTTCCAGATACATTTGGGGCCTCAGCCTCAGTTATTTTACCCTTTCCCATTTAAGGAAGTGCCCTTGGGCAATTTACTGATTCTCGATTGAATGGGTAATAGACCTCTGACATATCTTATTTCTGGCTGCAGTCCTGAACATAATTCATTGTTTACAGCCACTACCAAGAGATTTCTATGAATATGTTAATGTCTCTCCTTTAAAAAAGAAAAAAAAGATGGAACCCTAAAGCATATTGCTTCTAATCATTGTAATCAAACAGACTAAAGTAATGGGACAAAGATAAATGAGCAGCCTAGGTGAGCATGTCTATCTATAAACTATATTCCAGTCTAGATTGGAAATATACCCATCTGACTGTTAACAAAATATCCATTGATAATGGAAATCAATTTTTTTGTAAACATCTGCTTATAATCAAGAACTGTGATCAATAAATACACCATTAAATGTCTCAAAATCATTTTGAGCTAGACTCCCAACCTTAACTGACTTTCCGCATTTTTTTCTTTACTATTCCTTTAAAAGTGCTAGTCTTTAGCTTAATTTTACTGCTAATGACTTCAATAAGCTTCTTAGAAATTAAAAATAACTTGTGCTTGCAGGACAATGCTTTGTTTAGAAGAAAGGCTATTTATCCAGAGAAATAGAAAATAAAATCTGGAATGGCAGGGAGAAAGCGTGAGGTGAACATCACGCTGATGCTTTATGACTTGTGATGTACTTATTACAGCCATTTTGCAAAAGATAAAGCCAACTGATGGCAAATATTTTGCAAGAGAACCCGTGACAACTTTCCAGAATATTATGAGTACCTATTGAATAGGATGATGATCGTGTAGAGATGATGAAAATCAGAGTTGATTTTGTGGGATAGGTTTGTCAGAAGGAATGAGATTTCACAAATGTGAAAAACTATTCTTTCCATGCTTAAGATGGTGAGATCTATAACACTTAGCCTAAATGCATAGACCGGAAGCCTTGAGCATTTATAGCCTTTGGAAATTTAAAACAAATGTGGGATATTAATTCATATATCTGGATATCTTAGCCTTCACTAGAAGGTATCTGAAAGAACACAGAATTCCACTTTTTGCTGTCAGACAGTATTTCATATATTCATTCTCTGTAAGTATGATTAGCATGCTTATGATAAGTTGTGTGGTCTTTACCCATTTGAAATAGAGCAGAAAAAATTGTCTTAATTGATTTCGCTTTCTCTAAATGTTAACTTCCTTTCAGACGTCACTCTTGGACATGATAATTCTGATTGATGAAGACTTTATGAATCTAGAAAAGGCTTTTAGTGAACCATACCAATTAATGGATTTTCACATCAAACTTTTCTACTTCTGCAAAGTTTAGACATACGGTAAACAAGGATAGTATGTGGAAAGATGTTAGAAACAACTGCTCTCATGTACTCCAGGGTGCACAAAGTGGGATGGAATTCAACTCATGAAATTTTAGTATGAGTGCCATTAAATGTAATCAGATCAGATTTGAGAGGCCTTTCCATACTTATATTATTACATTATTACACATTAACACATGATTGCATATATATCTTTGGTAAAGATATCTTCTAAGATTTTCACTGTGCAGATTCTAATTATTATTGACAAAGGCAGATTTAACTTTCTGAATATTTAGGATTAACTGCGCAGTTTTCTTTTGTTACTAACTGAAATAAGAAGTTTCAGAATTCAGCTGTTCTTTGGTCTCACCTTGAGGCCATAGAAATTTTGGCAAATCTTGGGATCCCTGTTTCTGCTGGAATCAATTTCAATGCTGCAAAACAAACATAGACAATATTGGACTGCAGATATAATTTTAGTCAAATTCATTCTGACCACTGGGACTGAAGAAAATGAATCAAGCACTTTGTCATTGTACTGGGAAATGTAAGAAATAGGAAGGAGTTAAAACTCTTCCCACACCCGGGTAGTAAATGTATAGTTAATTGGAAAGAAGTGGGTAGAGTAAAGGTAGAGTAAACAATACCTAGTTGAATGGGGAATGACATAGGGAAGGGAGTGGATGATTCACAAAAAGGAAGTGTGGATTAAGTTTGTATTTAACGATCTCCCCCATTTCTAGAACAGTCGCCCACAATATATCGGTAATCTGTATATTTTCTCTCATGCCTCTGAGAATGAATTCAGCATAAATTCAAAAGCTAAGGCAAATAAAAATTTTATTCAATCTCAGTGGTTAGGAGTATACTCCTGGGATCCGAATTTATTGAATATATTCCTGGGATCCTAATTTTAATCATGAGATACAATTTTACTTTTTAACCATTATGAGATATTCACTGTTTTAAATAAATTTAAAACAAATTCAATTTAAACAGATTCAATTTAAATTTTAAATTCACAGTTTTCAGCAGTCCCCACTCTCTTTCTTTCTCTTTGTTTCTCTCACACCTAGAAGGGAAATTGGGCCTCTTATTAACTTGGTTTTGAGAAACCATTTTTAAAACTTTTGCAAAATTGAAAAATAGGTTTGATTTACTTCTTCAACTGAAGCAACTGCTCTTTATTTAATCCAGATGCTATTATTGTTTTGGAAGTTCCCCAGTGATCATGGATTCTAGAGAGGATAAGTATACCTTCTAAGCCAATAATCCTTTTTATTATAAATTGATTAAAATGATTTAGTTATTTTCACAAACTCTGAAATAAACTTGAATGTCCTGTCATGAGAAGCCAATAGCAGATCACAATAAACAATGTGAAATTTCATTTTCTATAATATTAAAATTAGAGTAATACAACAATTTGCTTTGTGAATATAACATATCTCAAAAATGTTTAATAAGGGTTGTTTACAGATATCTTATTTTTGGAGATGCAACTTAGGAGATGGTGTATTAATTCACATCTTTTGATCTTACCCAGTTGTTATATTTTGATATAGAATTGCAGTATGATTCGGGATAAATCATTGTGATAAGGATACATATATACTGCTTGGTTATATCCCCAATATTTTGAATCCCCAGAAATAAGGAATTTTGTTTTTAAGCACATGAGTTGTCTAGAAGAATTATCATGGAAGGAGAAGTCTATACCTGATTTGTAGTAGTGGAATGTTAATATTGGTTCTTTGTTGACACTAAATTAGTCTTTTTTGTACAAAAATGAGTTTGAATAGAAATATGCAATTATTCAGATACAATGCAAAAAAGATGCTTCAAAGCGTGGGATTATGTGTATCTGTTGGTACTTCTGAAACAAACTGTGCCCTTTCTTCACTTGCACTCCCAAGAAATACCCAGTGTACCTGAAAAGACACCACCAAGATCTTCATAACATGCTGCTTCCTCCTTAATGTAGTTCCAAATGGGTATTTTCCTAGATTTGCATAGTTACAGGGCAAATTCAGAAAAAGGCATTGTTTTCTTCAAGGAGGTAATGAAAGATGCAGTGAGTGAGCCAATTTCTTTTCAAAAGCATCTATCCCCCTTCAGGGCTAAAGCATCACATCTAAGAAATAGAATAGAAATATAGAAAAAATGGTTGGAATTTTCTTCTACTGTAATTTCCCAGGTCATTATTATCATCCTTACTAAATTTTTTTCATTGAGTTTTATCCCAGTCTATGAAACTTATATCTTAGCATTTCAGCCTATGCCTTTCCATATATACTCAAAACCATGTTATATTGATTTTTAGTGGGTTAGCTAAATACCCAGAGGACAGTAGCGTTACATATTTGTAGCAACCCATATTTCATACAATTTATGCTGGATTTTTTTTACTTCTTAAGTTATATCCCCAATTAATAAGGAGATCTTGTTGCATATTTAATAAACATGGTTGTGATCTTGAATATATGTTTGCCCTACATATAGAAAATGAGAAAAGAAATACTTCCAGTGTAAGAAGACATATGGGAGCTTTTGTAAAGCTATTGTTTTTATCAAACCATGGGGTTATTTCTATATTAGTATTTAAGAAAGAAAAAGCAACAGTGTCTTGGTGGGGTAGGAGACATACAACCAACTTTTCTATGGCCACAGATAGATTCCCTTGGAGCAATTCCTTAGGCTTTCAGCATTTCACCCATGAAAATCAGAATCACTTCTCTTAGAAACCTCTTTTGTGACTATAGTATTTACTTAGCAGCAGTGTTCCCTTTTATTAACTTTTGATTTCTTTTAAATGAGGAGGGTAGAGAAAGATGAGAGAGAACTTGTCATAGAGAAATGAGTTTCTAATATATATATGTATATTTTATAAAACTGCATTTTTGCTTGTACATCCTTTCAAAAAGTCGGAATATAACTAGAAACAATTAAAATGTAGTGAAAGACAAAAAATTAATTTGCTTTGTAAATAACTTTAGCATTTTTGTTTCCAGAATCTATGCAATCAAGCAACAGTGAATTTTTCCAACTATTTCAGGACAAAAAAGTGCGAGAAAGTCCCTTTGAAATGTACAATTGACTAAAGCTGGGGTTAAATCCAGCATTTCCTGTTTAATGAAATATTCTTAATATTGAACTAGGACTTAAGCATCTCTAATTTAGGACTGATACAGATATTTTGATGAAGTTTCTAACAAAAGATAGTAATTTTTCCTTATAATATTGTTCTTAATCATTTTTCCCTGCACTACTACTCCTTTAGGTCATACAAAGTAGACTGTCCCCTACTATTTCCTTCTGATTCCTGTTCAATATTCCTAATAATAGTTCTTGCAACAAAATCTGCATCTGTTTAAAACCTAAATCTGGTTTGATTTTTGGGTTTGATTTGTCAATAAGTTAAATCTCCATATTTGTACTTCCACAAAGAATATATTCTTTACTCGAACTTCCTTTTTCATAATTCTTCTTTAAAAATTAATCTCTTCATCTTTGATATGGAAGGATTAGAATCTCTCTTTTCCCCTGCCTGTAACATATGTAATGAAACAACATTACAGATTGCTGGCACATATTTATAGATGCATGAGAGGAAATGTGCAATAGAATTCAAACATCCGTTGTTCATTTTTTCTCTTATCTAGAGGCTTCATCAGAGACATGGTATGTACTATAGTCCATCTAACAAGCAACAGATTTTTTCTGTTATTATGAATTTTTAAGACAATTAGGTATTACAGATAAATTGTTTTGCCTACATCTAAACTGGCCAGAAAGAAGAAAAGATTGAATACTACTAAATTGGGATTGTGTCCTTATTGTAAAAGTAGTTCTTTAAAATAAGGACTCTTCATTTTACTTTTATTATTTAATTATTAATTTACTTGAATTACCTTGGTTCAACCCATTTTTTCAGGATCTTTCAAGTGATAGTTTTTCAAGTGATAGACAGCATACATAAATCCAGATTAGATAAAATTAAATAATCCTAGATTCTAGATTGCTTTCCAAAGCACATATACATTAAAAAGGTAGCCATCTAGGTTGAGGGATTTCTGTCCTCTGTAATTCAATAGTATTTAATTTTCTGTAATTCAAAAGTATTTAGCTATGAAAGTCTTGCCCGCAGTAAGAAGCATTATAATCCAGGAAACAAGTATTTTTATTGAACTGTCCTGCGCAAGTTAAAATGCATCTGCTTCCCTGATAATTCTCTGATACAATTATTTTAGCCATAATGTTTGGAGGGGCCAGGATGGACAAAATGTTTGGGTTACATTTGACTTTTGAGAGGTCTGTTAAAGTTTTATTTTCAAATAATAAGTGGCATTTCAGTAATAAATAATAGTTTATTAAGTCAACTGACCATATCAAATGCATAAAACCAATACAAAAATGCAGATAAATTCGAAAAAGACAAAAAGTTTGCAATAAATTATCACCCCTACAATTGACTCCAATCTGATCTTGGTATTCTGTCCTTTATGACATGGCCTTTGAAATTAAGAGTGCAGTCTTATTAGAAATGTGGGTTTATTACCCATAATAAAAAAGACTGTTTCTCCCAGGTGCCCCAATACTTTTTAGTGACGAGATAAGATTCTAGGTAGACAGACCTTTCTGAACAGTACAATTTGCACAAGAATGTGTCCAGTGTCTTCAATGGCTGGAGCTCCACAAATGCACAGTCTTTCTTCAATTCAGATACCATGAAACCTCCCATATCTTTCCGTGGTGTCCAGTTGTTCAAAGCCAGCTCTAGAAAAAGCTCTTTTGAGATGTTGAGTCATATAAGTTGTTAGATATCTTTCTGAGAGGATGATTTGTGTTGAGCCAGCCCCTTCAAAAACTTGACATGTTTAAGTGTTGCAAAATCATCTTGGGCAGCCACATTAAGGACTCTTTGTTTCAAAACTTCTTTGGCCTTTAGATCTGATTGGACTAGAAATTGGATGGAAAATCCATATTAAAAAATGATGTTTGATGGTTGGGTAGCCCAAACACAAGTTTGCTTATCAGGTAACTGTTCTTTAAGCACAGTTTGGATAATCTATCTGGATACATGTATAGGATTTTCAGCCAATAATTGAGCACTTTGAGTACTAAGTGGCTTTAGGTATACCCAGCTCTGCCCTTAATGCTGGGGCTGATGCAGTCTTATCCACCCCCAAGATGAATGATAAATAATTTTGATTTTATTTATATATAAATAAACTGAAAATATAACAAAGGTAACAAAGGCTTTTCTTCCATTATATAAAAAATTACAAAAAGAAGCCAGGATTACAGAAATTTATAAGTCTCTGTGCTTGCATCTAAATCTTTTTGAGAGTGATCCAGTTCTATTCTGCAGTTTTGTTTTAGTCCCTTTATCATTAGTACTACTGTATAAAGTACTTGCTTTCTGTATGGAATGAATGTATAATGTAAAAAACAAAACAAAGTCTAATACTGTATACTGAACTAATATATGTTTTCCTTAAAAAATAATCATGTAATGTAATAATCTACAAAGGCCTACTTTGTTCAGTTTTTGTTAGCATAAATGATTATGGGAAATTAAAAATCATGGTATAATGGTAACAAACTAATACCCTCAAGTAACTGGTATTAAACCTTATAGTACTTCTTATACTAGACCAACTTTCTCCAAATAGTTTTATTCCTTCAGAGATGTGAACTACAACTTCCAGAATTCTCACTTAGGGCCCTACTGGCTGAGGAATTTTGGAAGTTATTGTCTATGCAGCTAGTGTGGCCAAGTTAGAGAAAAAATGAACTAATTATCTATATAATAATTATCTTAATTGTCATTGTAATGAATGTGTTTAAACCTATTTTAAAATAGGTTTAGAAGCATTTTTCAGCTGGACAGCTGGGTATATTTTGTATCAAAAGTGTCTCTTGAGACTTTGAATGCATATACAAAGAAGGCCCTGCTTCGGAAGGAGAGAAGCAGGAGAGGAATATTAAAAGAATAAGTGATTAAAAAAGGTGAGAAATACATCAGTTCACTTTAAACATGAATATAGTGCCTTGAATATTGGGCAGGATTTTGCAGTCTAGATCTAAGCAGAGCTGTTTGCATGAAGGTGGGAAGACATCTAAAGGAAAGACATTGTTGGTCATGTAGCAGTGATGGAAGCTGGGGTGGAAACCTTCAGCACTTTGCTTTTCATCCAAGAAGAACAGTGAGCAAGGCTATGTTATCAGGATGAAATACTGTATCCAGATATCGAGATAATAGTGAATAGCCTTGAAGGATAGGAAGAAGAGCTGCTACCAAGGCAATTGTCAGATAGGAGGGGTTAAGCCTGTCCAAAAAAACTGAATTTGAATAAATGTCCCAAACAGGCCTCTCACAGTTTATATAAAGGGAGGGAGGGAGCCAATTCAGATGTGCAAGATTCTGTGACAGTAAAAGTAGTCCTGAGCTATCTGGCATTGATTTCCTAGTAGGATCTACTTTATAGTGTTGACATCAGGATAGATTTGGTAATGGTTTTAGGGGGCTGGTGTTAGAAAAACTTCAGTTTGTTACAAGCCAGATGGTGATATCTTGGCAATAAGAGAAGCCCTTATTTTGTTGTATATACAGTTATTTATTTGTGTCCTGTCTCAGACCATGCATGCACAAATATACATAGAGGTGCTTGAAACTTTAGTGAGAAGTTTGTATAAGCAAATAAGCAAGCAGCAAATGAAATGTGAGTGCAAACACACACACGCACGCAGTAGAGAAAACAAGTATCCCCAAGTCAAGCAAGCTTGCCTTAATAGAGTTCCAAGTTCAGAACAGCAGGTATCAGTGAAGTCAAACAAAGTCCAAGAGCTCAAACATTGTAGAAAGTTCGTTAGCTGGTTCATGTCCAGAGTCGAAGTCATGAGGTTTCAAGTTGGGAGTCAAGGTAACACCAACTAAATGGTTGTTGGCAATGGAAGGCTCGAACTCACGATTCTTCTTAAAGAGAAGTAACCCCAGTGTGGCTCATTTGAAAGGGTGCAGCTCCTTTTTTTGAAGAGCTTTTCAGAATGCATTTTCTCTGTAATCTTCTCTGGATGGCAGGACCCTGCACTGGGATGGGATGGTAGTTCAGACTCCTCATCTTCAGAAACCAGCAGCAGCTGCATTTCTTGCTGGGTGGTGAATCCTCCACTGCCTGCAGTTCCTCAGCCAGTGATTCATTTGGCACCTCTGGAACTTGCTGCCCATTGTCACTCTCCTCATCTCAGTCTTTAGCTGGCCATGTCAATTTGTACAATTCATATACCTTATTTTTCTCCCAAGGAGGCATATACAGTATTTCTGTTTCTAATTTTTCTTGCCGTAAACCTAACAGATAAACTAAAAGATAGTTTAGGCTGAAACATAACAATGGACAAGAACTCACCCCCAGTGATCTTCTATGACTGAAATTATACTGGATCATGGGGCTCCTTGGCTGTAACCCAACACCTTAATCTCTAGATCACTTATTACAACCAGAGGTTGTAATCTTTTCTCATAATTTACCATTTTTTAAAAAAATAACACTCTGCTCTATGGTGTTCTGTGATTAGGTTCCTATTCAGCAATGTTTTTCCATTTATTTTAGCAGGATAAACTGTGTAAATTATAATACATATTACAAAGTTGATGTATTCATCAATGTAATGAGGCAAATCTTAATTTGTTCTACCTAGTGTGTGTATTACAAAACTTGACCACAAAAAATTGTGGAACTGGAAGCAACTATATACAAAAATAAAAGACAAACATAAATATATTACAAATGTCAGGAAAAAGATGAAGATAAATTAATATTCAGTTGAATTATGGTGGATTTGCATATTGAGCTCAAAACAAATGCAGGACTTATTTATTTTATGTACTTATTTCCATTCTAAATGAAACTCTCTCTCACTGCCTCTTTCTCTTCAACAGCTGCATTCCTTTAAACATAACCTTTGGAACAAATTCCACAATTTACCATAGTATCCTCTTCTCTTTCTTTTATATTGTCTTACAATTTAAACACTGCCCTGTTTTTCATTTAATTTTTTAGAAAAAAAATCCTATGTTTGCATCTTCTTTGCATGCTATAGTTATTTGTATGTCTCTCATTATGACAAATATGAACCAATCAAGGCCTCTAACAGGACTGGGACTGTAAGCATAAAATTTCATTACTTCAGGGTGTGTAAAGATGGAAAAATCCTGGCCTGGTGTCAATGCACTATTTTTTTATTTTATTGTTTTGAGGAATGGAAGAGATCAGTGTATTTGTGTAATAGTCATGGCTATTATATGAAATAAAGAAGACAAAAACCTGATTTATCAGGTTAGTGTTTCATTTGTATAATTGTTAATTTTCATTCCAAATCCAGGAAATAATAACACTTGGAACATTTGTAATTATTCACATAGAACCTTTAGAGTGTGGGAAATGTTTAATCCAGGTGTTCCAGTAGAATATATTTATGAATTGAGTTCTTTGAGGACTCAGACAGAGAGATTGCTAAAATTATCTTGAATTCACATAACTACTTTCTCCTCCTCCTCTTCCTTCACAGGAAACAAAGATTGCATTTCCTCATAACCTCCTAGCAGAAAGCTACTTGGAAGATATTTTTAAAAAAACAGCTTACAAAATATGTGACTGTTGCATTTGCTTTTATGAAAATATTGAACTGAATCAAAAGATGTTATATATATATTTATGTCCATTTTGATCTTTTAGCCTTTCATGGGTTAATACTCAGGGACAATGGCCAATCAGATTTTTTTTCCTAATTTAAAAACAGAACATAATGCCCATGGCTGTGAGATGAAGATTAAATGGAAGATTTGGAAATGTTCTACTTTCTATATTTTCTTTGCATACAGTTATATATTTACAGAATGAACTGTCCATTCTAATGTTGTCAGAAGGGACTATTTAAGGATTTACCATAGTTTGAAAGCTGCAATATGAATTCCACCTTCTGAACTAATAAGATCTTAGATTGGTACTACTGTCAAGGATTTCAGGAATGGCTTTTTCTCAACAGCGATGTTGAAAACTTACACTTTTCCAAATGCAAAGAATGTGTTTTGTCATCTATTTCCTTTAAAGTTATAGCACAGATAGAAAATATTTCTTGCAATTTGGGATATTGAAGGTAGTTGTAGGGAAACTCAAAAATCAATATTGCAAAGTGATAATGATTGTCAGGAGGACATGGACAGTCACCAAACACTTTTGTGCCACCATCCCTTTTACTTCCTAGAATTCTGTCTTTCATCCAAATATATTTTTCTATCATCCCAATATTAGTTTCTTTTTCCATACAAGTAGGTTTCCACACAAACCATTGGACTGCAAACAATCCACAGTACTTTTTTTCTAAGAGTGCCTGTGAGGCTTTTGTGAAGCCAGAAGAATTATTCCATGTAAGGGTTATGTTGTGTACTTCTTTTCTTTGCAGCACACCAATTTCTAATAATAATAACAGCAATCATCATCAGATGAAGTGGGGAAGTTGGAGGGATCCACTAACACTTCTGTGCTTGCAGATACTAAATTTCAATTCAGTGAAGTGAATCAGAAGCAAAAAAGAGATGTGAATTCAATGTAAAATCCATATTATAAATATGTACTTGTGTATTTGAACAGCCAAGTCAAAGACCAGCCTCAAAGTAGACAAATAAGTACCTTTTATTATACATGAGACAATATACAGTACTGAGTAAAAATTGTGCAATGATGATGTGTGCTTATGAAAATGGTTATGTTTTCTATTAGTTTCATCTTCCTCTCATGTGAACAACCAGGAATTATTTCAGTTGGCTCTGAAGCAATTACCTTTAGACAAGGAGGAGGTATAGATTTTCATAAACAGTACAACAGTGACCTCAAAAACCTCTCTCCCGCTTTTAATTAAAACACACTTAGGGACTTTAAAAAACTTTGCTTGATTTTCCAAGTGTTTTTCATTTCAGTAATGACTGTTTGATGTTTGCTTCTTTGTAACTAAAGGAGTAAAAAGGGGGGTCTTTGATTAGTGGAGATCCAAACATTGCAATCATAAAGGCACCAAACAGAATGACAGATCAGGTTTGCATCAGATTCTGACAGAAAGAAAACTCAGTGAAAAGCAAAGAAAGAAATCCCAGCCTCCTTGAGTTTTCTCTATCCTTTCCATAAAGGATCATCTAAATGAGGCAACAGATAGTGGCAATTGTGACACAAGGCAAATATTCAGACCCAATGAAAAAAGACTCAGTGTAGTATAGTACATTAGTATAAATAGCGGTGCCCTATGGATATTTCTTGATTAAAAGGTTGCTTTGCAGTACGAAAATACAGTATCTTTTCTTATATCTGTAATATTTGAATTTTCCTACAAAGTTTTGGATTACTGACACTACTAGGCCAGTCTGCTTTATCACTTAGGGGTGTCTCACCCTACTATTTTCCTAGAATAATGCAATTATTAATTTACAGAGAGCAAAAGAACATTTCTTTTTATATTGCTGACTATGTATTGAAAACCATACTTGGGATCAGATAA
>JANHZU010000316.1:264127-275677 GCA_032468055.1 Acrochordus granulatus
ATTAGCAAATATAGCAAGCATTTTTATAAAGTCTCCTCTGATTCCTTGAAAAGAGCATAACTTTTACTTGATTTATATGATTTCATTAGATAAAGACAGAAAGATCAACATAGGAGAGACCAAAAGCTAAGAAAATAATTCTTCCAAAATGCTCTGAACAAATGCAGTTTTATTCTGTAATTATGGCCCAAATGCCACAATACAGTAGATTTCACATATTTTTCCTATAAAGTGCTGCAAAAATTTACTGTATGGATTTTAGATAAATCATTATAATATGATCCTTTGGTCAGAAGTCAGAGCTATCTTTGTTATATTTTAAGTTTCAGGATGTTGCTGCTATATTGATAAAGCAAAAAGAAGGCCAAAAAAAGGAGACTTTTTATTGGACAAACATGTTGGCAGAAATGCAAATCTGATAAAAATAAGTTCTGTTCACACAACTTTTCTTGAAACAGTATAACTATATTTCTGAATTTTTTTTTTACTTTGGTGGCTTTACTTTGACAAAGGAATGCAAGTTGGATATTTTCGTTTTATACTGAGGTCACATTTGTAATATCTACATTTATTTGGTATGTTTTAAAGAATTAATTAAGTACAAAATCAAGCATTTTCTCTTGTTCTCTAATATGTTTCACTTATATGCTCACACACGTATGCACTCACACAAAGACACACAGACTTTTATTTCAAATAATCTTTGTTGAGTGAAAATACTTTTGGATAAGTCTAGGGATTTTGATTTTACAAGATAGTACTTTAACTTGTCAGAGTATCAGATTTCAGCATAATAGTAACTATTGTTCCTTTGTGGAATAGACTTCTACATTCTTACTGTGCAGAAAGAACAAGAAAAATTTAAAGGAGCCATTATATTTTTATGCAATTTTTAGGTTGCTCTCCCTCCATTTGCTGAAGATATGTGAAGGATTTATCACCATGAAAGACAGATTTAAAGCTCCAAAAAGTTCATTGTAATTCTCAGCATCAACTCACTCTAAAAAAGAAATAGTATACTCCAAACGTTTGGGCATGCTGGCAGCTTTATCTCAGCAAAGGAGACTTAGAAAGAATGATGAATGGTAAATCCTGAAAGTCCAATTCAATTGAGGATTACAGTGTTGATAATTGAGACAAAACCAAAGTTTCTGCCTATATTGGTTAATATACAGAAAGTGGAAAATATCTCTTGACACTATTCAGATGCATGCTAAATTTCTGAAGTTCTGTAATGTATGTCTCAGCACATGGGGCACAATAAAACTTTTCTGTGAAAAGGTTACAAATGTTGGATCAATAAGTCTATTTCTTTACCTGGAAGTAATTCAGTACGTAGAGGCACAGTGGTGTGAGCGGTTGAGATGCTCGGCTTGACAGCTGAATAATGCATTTATACTTTTAAAAATCTTTGTATAAAGTACAATAATGGATTGGATATTCATGTAAAACATATGCACAAATGCATTATTAAGTCTGTTTAGTCCAATGAAAGAAATATATTTATATACTTTAATAATTGAAACCAACAGGAATGTGAAATATTGAATTATTGAATTTTGTCTTCTCTTGGTAAATCAGGGGTCATTGCCATAATTAAATCAAATACAGATGCTGATTCTGAGTTTAAAAAAATATGTATCCTAAAAATATTTTCCTAGCCTCAATGCCTACTTAGAATTCCACGCTTGGTCTGATTTTACATTAAAATAATACTATTATTTACATGTCTTATAAGAATGAAAATGTATCTGAAATTTAAAATATGAAACAAAATGTTAGTCAGTTTTGTGTAGAAAATAGGGCACGTACCAAGTCAAGGAATGAAAATGTATGCCACACATATACTTTATTACAAAATCTCAATCCCAACTCACTTTGAGGACGCAAAATGTTGGCAGAGTAACAACATATCTTTTCTTCTCTTTTTCTCTTATTTTTTTCATTTCAAAACATATCAGAATTGAGATTTTGTATAAATGCATATGTGCACCATACTTATTCCTTTATTATCTTTGTTTGCTTTATAAGTAATAGAAAAAGAGACAGTTAAGTGAGAAAAAATAATTGAGGAGACAAGAAAGATCAGGTTTTTCTTAGTGAGATTTTCAAATGTAATATGAGTTTAAAAGATACACAGCATTTTTTTTGAAGATGAAGATACTCAGCATCTCCAAATAATTTAATTTCACATATTTTTTATTATTCTAGTATGGATGTATTTATTTCTAAGACTCTTATATACAGTCATGTGAAAAGGAAAGTATACCCTCTTTGAGTTCTATCATTTTACATATCGGTCATAGTAAAAATCATCTGGTCTTTAGCTTCTCTATTTTGGCCTTCTTTTGATAAAATAAATTATGACATGGTGTAATATATCATGTGTTGTTGTTCATCTGAGGTTGTATTTACCTATTTTTAAGAACGGCTAAGGACCTGATGATTTTTACTATGTCCTGATACATAAAACCATAGAACTCAAAGTAGGTGTACATTTCTTTTTCACATGACTGTAACTATCATTCTTTTTTAACTTCTGTATAAACGAGTCCCATATTTCTTCATATTTGTCCATACAAAATCTACATCTAAAGGTAATCTGCTTATAGGTGGCAATTGTAATCAGGTCTTCAATCCTTTGAGTAAATGAGGGCATATATCTTTCCAACACTGCACTGTTAGAATGTTTGTCATTGTAAGGGCATAGTGAATCCATTTACAATGTCCAGTTGTCAAATTCCATGTAATATATAGGTAATTCAAAAAAATATTATCCTTTGAATTTTAGCTTTTGTCACTGTCATATTTATACAGTCTAGTACTTTATCGCAGAACTTAGTAAGTATAGGACATTGTAAAAACATGTCTTTTAAAGAAGCAATATCCATATGACATCTCCAATAGAATACTGTATTTAGTCCTTGTTTATACAAAATTTAATTCAGTAAATTGTAAATATTATTTTTTGTTGTATAAGTTGTAGTTTGAGATCCATTAACAGTCTTGCTATAGAAATTAAGACTCTTTCCATAATCTAAGCAATATAGGAATTTCTAATTCTTTATTCCATTCATTTCTTAGCATTTGCATACAAACTGATTTATTGATAGCATATATATAAACTAATAGGGTTTTTTAGTTTTAAACAGTTTAACAAGTTATTCTAGTATTTCATTTGCCTCAAAGCTGAAAATTCTGCTGATCTAAACAATTTTGTTAACAAATGTTATAGGTGTAAATATTGCCATTGTCAATGATATTTATCTCTTATAGCATATCTTAGAAATTAATCTTCATCATCTATCAGTTGATCCAAAGACAATGTTCCCACCTTTATCCAGTTTTTCCATATCACCATCTTTTTACCAACTTCTAAAATTAAATTTCCTCATAAAATTAATTATGTAAAACCACAGTTCAAAAAAATCAGTGACATATTAAATTGAGTTCGGATGAGGGCTATCTGGATGGTGAAAGCTCTGGAAATCTGAGTATATCTAGCCTGAAACTCAGTTTGATGTAGTGATTAAGGCATCAGGTTAAAAATGGGAAACCATGAGTTTCAGTTCCACCATGGGCATGAAGCCAGCTAACTGATCTTGGGCCAATCATTTTTTCTCAGCCCTACAAAGGAGGCAATAACAAGCCACTTCTGAAAAACCTTGCCAAGAAAACTGCAGGGACTTGTCCAGGCAATCTTCAAGAATCAGCTATGATTGAATAAAAGGATAAAAAATGATTAGCCTACAGAAGGAGGACTGAGAGGAAATATGATAGAAAGTTGACACATAAAAGGAATGCACTTATTTTCTATTGTTTTACAATAAAGCAATAGGAACAAAATCAATGAATTAAAAATTTCAGGAGAAGACAACAGAAGGAACAGATTGCACGAGCTTGATGAAATAGGCATGCCTTTGTGACTCTTCCTTTGTTAGAAGACTACAAGAGAAGGCTGGATGGTCATATGCTGGATCCTGCACACTGATCAGGGAGCTGAATTAGATGATCTTTAAGACACTGTATTTTGTAACTTTATTATTCTATTTTCTATGATTCTCCACAAATTGATCTGAAATGGAATATGACTTAATCAGTTTGTAAAAATTGCACAGGTAAAATAAACAAGCTGTCTTATACTATATTAGTACATGTCAAAAACCCAGTCTCTGAATGGTAGGGCTTTCTCAGCTGTAATTTCAACCAAGTTTCTTCAAAATATTTGAAGAATATTTAAACTGGATATGCTACAACCTGATCTTAAGGTTTTTGGAGCTTCGGCTTATTTGAAATTCTAGATGTTCACTAATTTAGATTGGTGGCTTAACTAAAAACCAAGAACTTGAAACAACAAAGTACTCTTTACCATTATACAGGAAATAGGTTAAACTCATAGTGAGGAATCTTGCTTTCTAGGCTTTGCAAGACAATATAATTCCTGACTATTCTCCATGCTAGCTAAGTTTGAAGGAATTGGGGTGCACCTGGATTTGGAAAGCTACATTTTCCTCAGTTCTGCTTTAACTATTGCAGTGAGAATTAAAGCTTGCTGTATTTCTTTTATAGCTGATATATGAAATACCTGATACTTCTTATATGTTTAATTATTGGTTTCAAATATATGTTGCCTATTTCTAAAGACATGCACTTTAATCTTAGCAAAGGCATTTATCTCATCTATAGAAATGTTATGACAAATACAGAAAGAAATACTGAAATAATCACTAATTGTCTAATATTAAAGAAATTACCTCTCTGTACAGATATCAAGTATCACACAGAATAAGCAAAAAAAAAATAGTCTTGTTCAGACAGACCTGATTCTCACGCTGCACAAGACGACAGGTTATTTATTTAAGTTTGTAAATTGCCCTTTGAGATGTTCATGAAACATACGCCTACATGAAAGAATCTAATCCCTGGATGTGATTAAACCCCACAATCAGTCTACATTTTTAGGTTTTGTTCAGGGGTGTGCATGAAAAGGATTGTGTGTTTTGTTTCAAACCTGGATGCATTTTTTGGAATTTTTTCTGAACCACTTTGGATGGGCCTCTTCACAATCTGGAAGAAGTCTTTTGGGGCCCTCTCCTTCCTCTTCATCTACATAGCCTGAGTCCTGGCTTGCTTGCAGATCTTCCCAGTTCCTTACTTTCTCTATTGCTTCTTAGCCACTCTCTTCCTTCTCCCAAACTTTATTTTCCAACCTTTTATTAATCATGACATGCCACTGCAAAAAATGGCCATGGCTTTTTTCCCTGATCTTCTCAATATTTATGCCAAGAAAACACATTTCACTTTATTTCTGGAGTGGGACATGCTGTTCTTTACAAGAAGGAATTCATGCATGGAATATTTTGTATATCTTACTATTTTTCTTTGTTAGATTCTATTCTTGTTTATATTCCAGTGTAATTTCTAGTAAATTAGACAGGTTATAATTCATATATTAATATCTAGTTCTGCTAAACACTAACCAAACATGGTATCTTTTTTAACTCTTCTTTTAGCAATGCAGTCAATTGTAAAAAAAAAGTATGCAATTAAATTGCAAAAAAAATGTTTTTAGCAAATAATCAAAATATGGTTCAATAGATTTAGGAATAGATATTATTGTGATTGGTTACACTGTCAGCCAGATGTTTAGATTAGATTTGGTATTTTTATCCATTTATTGAATTTCTTCCAAGGACTCAGGACAGACAGATATTATTGTTTGATGGTATTAAAAGTATTGTCACAGGATACAAATTGCTCAAAGTAAAGTTTCCTTTTGAAATTGACTGATGATGATTTTGTCAATATTAGAGGTGTTCAAATAGTGCTCTAGATATTTAGAATTGTACCCAAGGTGCCTATTAATATTGGTACTATCTTAGCTTTATTTTGCTACAGCTGTTCTACTTTTATTTGCAGGTCTTTGTATTTTGTGATCTTTCTCCACTTCTTCTCTTTTCTATTGTCTCCAGGTATTGCAATGTCCTTTCTCCAGACTTATGTCTTTCTTATTTCAATTAAATTGTCTTTCTTATCAATAATTGTTGTTGTTGTTATTGTTATAAGTTCACAACAATGTGAAGTCACTGCTGCCATTCTTTAGTTGGTACTAGCCTTTATATCCAACAAGTTCTTCCAAGAACCTAAGATGTCATGATGTAAAAGCATAGCATTTTGAATCCAAGAAGTTAATTCAAAGAAGTATGGCCTTTTGCAATTAACAGATGAAAAATTTGTCAATGCAAAGATTTTCTAAGTGTAGTCCAAGATGTTTTAGTATTGCACCTAATGTGACAGCATGGCCATAATCTTTCACTTTTAATTTTCAGATCTTGATACTTTGTGATCTTCTCAAATTGTTGGTCTTCTATTCTATTACCTCCTGCTATTGTCACAATTATCCACATTTTCTTCCTTTCAATCATAGTTAAATCAGGTATGTTATAAGCCAAGGTTTTATCAATCTGTATTCGAAAATCCAACAATATTTTAACCTGCTCATTTTCAACTATTTTTTCAACTACATGTTCCTACTAATTTTTCATCATTGGTACGTGATAATTTTTACAGATGCTAGTCATTTTGGTGCCTTTATTATATCACTGTTTATAATCAATTTGTGTGATCTTCTTGCATAAACTGAATAGATGTTCAATTGTTCCTTCTGCTTCTTTGCACAGTCTGCACTTTGAGTCATCTGATGATTTTTCAGTTCTGGCTTTGATTTCAAAGCCAGAAGTTTGAAATCAAACTGATTTGATTTCAGTTCTCTGCTCTCTCAAGCAGCCAAAATCAAGCCTTTAGTTTTTTTTTAATGTTCCAGTAGTAATCTACTGTCATATTTTATCTTTATTCACTTTGCTCTTGATCTTTTGTAGAAATTGACCATCTAATGCTTTTCCTTGCCAGCATTCTGTTTGTGCTTTTAAATTTGTTTTAAAGTTGAAATTTTTGTTCATTTGCTTTTGAAATTAACTTTGTTCAGAGGTAAATTAAGATAATCCTGTCTTCCATTTTATCACAGAATCATTTCTCAAATGATCCACAGACTTCCAGGCTTTTCACACTTCCAATTGGCCATAGAAACCATGCCATGAGATAATACCTTCTTGAGTCTTGGATGAAATTGTACTACCCTATTCAAGACTGGGTTTCAGTCTGGGGGAGGGGGATTTGAACTCACAATTGTTGTTTGAAGATCAGGTGGCAGCTATGGCTTAGAGAGCCTAGGTAGGTTCTTCTAGTATGCCAGTTACTCCTGTTCTTAGATGAGGAAACTGTTCAGATGGTCCTAGTTACCTCAAGTGTTTCACACAGAAGTACCCCTGAAACCACTCAAAATCTACAGGTAATCCCAAAAATTGCATGGGCAGTAATTGTGCATCATGTAATACCACTGCTCCATGGCTTCTATATGCAATTAAAAATGCTGAGTACCATCTACAAGCATAATATTAATTGTGCTTGTAAATACCTTAGCATGGGTAACACTGATGCACAACAATATATATCCTGTCACATATTTCCTTAGAACAGCTTTTTCTGAACAGCCTCCCCAGTTATACACATTTCATCTCTAAGACTTCCCAAAATAATCTGTCCATTACTGAAAATTGTAGAAAGAAGACTGTCCTTAGCAGCATTAAAGGCTCCTGGGTTCAGTTATGGAGGAAAAGAAGTCAGGAGTACTGAACAGTCAAATTAGGAGCAATATTGATTTAATACCAAGTATCTTTCTGTCCATTTTAAATGGCAGGTTACAAACTGATATTCACAATGGGCCAACTGATTTGCCAGGCAGAGATGAGCATGTTCATGAGGAAGATATGTTGTTTAACATATCTTAAATACAAAGATGCAGGCCTGCTTGGAGACAGAAAATTAGAGACCTCTTTAAACAAAAGGATAACTAACAAGGCAGAAGTGGACGAGGAATTGGTGGAAGAAACTTGATAACGAGGCTTTGTATCTCCCTAGCAACTTCACAAGTAACTTACTAGAATCCCTATTAAGTGAGGATAATGGAGACAGAGGAAATATCTGTTTCAGGAAACTGTTATCCCTGAAAAAATTCAGTATGTAAAAATTTTGGCTAGGAATAATGCATGTTTGTTTTACTGTGCTGGTCTCCTGTCTCCTATGTATTCACAAAGCTATATTTCCATAGAATCTTGTATTCAAAAGTAATAAATTGAATTCTGCCCCAATTTCTTTAAGGAGATTATTTTTAAAATGAAGTTTCCATTTGTGGCAGATCAGTGTCATCTTTTGTGCATCTTGTATAAATTTTGGTGTATTTCTTATAAATATTTTTATGTACTACCATGTGGAATTTTTGTTTTATTATTGATACTTATCAAAGCAACAGTTTACTTATCTCTTCTATCTCTGCAGTGGCCAAGCAGTTAAGATGCTGGGCTTGTCATCTGGAAGCTTGGCAGCCTGAATTTGAGACCCAGGTGTCACGCAACAAGGTGAGCTCCCATTATCTCCCTAGCTCCTGCCAATCTAGCAGTTCAAAAGCATGTAAAAATGCAAGTAGATAAATAGGTACCACCTTGGTGAAAGGTAACAACATTCTGTGCACTTCAACATATAGTTATGTCAGCCACATGACCATGAATGCATCTTCAGACAAACACTGGCTGTTCTGTTGCAAAACAGAGATGATCACTGCCCCCGAGAGTCAGCCATGACTAGGAGGAGAAACCTTTACCTTTTATTTATTTATTTAACAGGAAAAGTTTGTATCTCAGGAGCTGTTTTCAATATGCCATTGCTTCCCTAGAAGTCAATATCAATAAATTGTCTTAAACAACGAGTATTACCCAGTTGCTCAGACAGTCCTAAACATTTTGGTCAAATAAAGAAATCTAATGGTTTTATTTTCTTTCATTGCAGTTACTGGACGATATTTGGAAGTAATTGACAGCACTTATAATCTTGCAGTAATGGGAATAATCCCTATAGATATTTAATATATAATATTACACAATCTTCATTGTTTTATATTGTTAATGTTTGAATGTTTTTCAGAATTATCAATGGCTTACTCTGAAATATGGTCCAAGCCTATAAATTGAATTTTAAAAACATTCAAAATATATAAACAAAAATATGTAAACAAAATATGTAAATGGCAAAAATGTAAACAAAAATCCAGAAAAGCAAATTTTCCACTTACAGAATTAATTTCATAGTGCTATAGGTGAAATAGTAGAAACCCTCCTCTCTGCTGCTTTTCAATATTTCAGAAAATGAAGATATCCACTCATACAACATTAACAAAGGATTATGATACAAGTGTTTATAAAAGGCTCAACACCAGTGTGCTCACTTGAATAAAAGAATTGCAAAAAAATAATACTCAGAGATAAAGACTATGTGTCATTATAGTACTGATATCCTGACATGGAGAAATAATTAGGCACATTAGTAGCAGCTGAACTACTCTGTCTGTTTTTTTTAAGTAGTAAGATAATTTCTCTCTCTTTGAAATTAATTTACTTTGTTGCTTCCATTATTACAATGAGGTCTGCACAAAGGAAGTTTCTGACATATTTTGGCTCTGAATCATCTGTATATAAATATAATCTTTCTACCTAAATAGTAATTTCACTTGATAATATAATCAGTGAAGTAAATAAATAGCTGCTTGGTAGTAGATATTAACTGTTCTGAATAAATGTTGTTTCTTTGCTGCTGGTGGATCTAGCTTGGGATAAATGTTATCTAGTGTTTATCCTTTAATGGAAAACACATATAGTAGTGATGGGCATAGCTTATGTGCAAAATATAGTTGAGTGGCTTCTTCTACTATTAACTAAAATACCATTTATTTGAAGATGCAGATAATCCTCCTTCTGTGCTTTCTAGAACTGACACATAATTATAACGCACAGGCCATTTCAGAAGGTGTAGTAAGAAGTCTTTATTCTTCAAAGACCTCAGCACTACTTTAAATGCCATATTTTAAAAAGGTGAAGAATGCTAAAAAGATTCCTTGACCACCTCTTATAACCCCATTCATTATCTCATCTAGTCTGTGAATTCTTCTACAGATGTTTAATTTAAAATTTGGTATAAAAATTGGTTGAGTGGCAAATATTTATTTTTTCTCAAAGATGCCATTGTAGTCCACTTAGGTGTGTCTGATACTGTAGTGAAGTATGTGAAGTCCTAGTAAGATTGAAGATGTGTGTGGAACACTCATTAGTGCATATTATTCCTATTCAGATAGAGATGGACAAAAAAAGACTATGTTAACATGCTTTTGTCTCATGCTAGTTCAGTATTTGTCTTGGTTTTTAGTGTATAGTGATAGGAATGAAGAACCATCAGCAACTAAATGTTTTCCTTTTGTTACTTGAGCTTTTTAGCTACAAAATATGGATTTTAATGAAGTGGCTATCAAAAGCAGATGCTGCAGGATGGCAATTGTGGTTGAACTGCAAGAAGGTCCAAATGAGAGTGAAAACAGTTACCCCATGCTGTCCTATTCTTCACATTCTAAGCAATAGATTTCACGAGAGAGAGAGAGAGAGAGAAAATCTCTAGCAGTCTGATACTATAAAGCAAGCTTCACTCTTTTATCTCATTTATGCCAAAACTTTTCTTGCTCCAAAATTATTTTTGTGCTGTTGTTTCTGTGAATAAAAACTGAGTTCTTTCGTTGCATTGCTGTCCTGGCATTGTTTGCTCTAAAAAGGATCCTTTCTACCTGTTCTGCTGTTCCATCCCCCACCCCACTCCTTATTTCTCATGGTATGTAACTCCAAGGTCACTTTTCTTCTTCCTCCAGGAAGCTATGTGCACCAGCTTCCTTTTCCATGAATGCAGTAGGATGCTAAATGCACTCTGGGGAAATCAACATAGTGCGTGATGCTCTGTGTTAGGCTCTTTGTTAAATTTGCAAAAAGAACACAAAGAAAAAAAAAGGGGCTGTACAGTGAAGAGACTTATTTGTGTCTTCATACTCTATGAGATTGAATTGCTTTGTGATATTCTAATAAGATACTTTTCCCAGCTTCAATCTCTGCTCTGTTGCACTGTTATAGATGTCTAAAAGATCTTACTACATTGCCATCCAACAATGTGTTACATTGGTCTCTTTGGAAATAATATGCACCGTACATAAAACAAATCTTAGTACGGAGACAGGAAAAGTGGTGTGTATTTCTACAGAGCCAGCATTGTTCATACATTAAAATTTCGAAAGGCAATGCCACTGATGTAAACATATTCTTCCTTTAGTCCAGTTTATTTATTTTATACACGTAATTGCAAATTTATCTATTTTTATTCTGGGCAGTTTATTTAAACTGTCTCCTACATTGTAATAAGAACTCTGCAACCCAATTCCAGTGTTACACAATGGTAGCCCCAAGATGGAGAAAAACCTTTGGTGTCAGATGTAACCATGATTGTTGTTGTTGTTGTTCAGTCACGCAGTCATGTCTGACTCTTCGCAACTCCATGGACTGCATTACGCCAGGCCCCCCTGTCTTGCACTGTCTCCTGGAGTCTTCCCAAGCTCACACCCATCACACT
>JANHZU010000318.1:0-11594 GCA_032468055.1 Acrochordus granulatus
AAGCAGAAATAGAGCAAACTAACCAGCACTTACAGATCTGCTTTGAGGCAGGTTTTGGCCTCGGCTGCTGCTTGCTGGTTCAGAGGTTCTGCTGCCATCACTTTAAAAGGGCCTTTTCCCTCAGTTTTTCCGGGCGTCGTAGGCAGTTCTCAAATGCTTCTTGCCTCGGAGAAGCGACAAGGGGGAATTTCTGCTTTATTTTAGCAAGGACAAGGACAATTTCTGCTTTATTTTGTGTGCGTGTACATGCACACGCGTGCATGTGCTTTGAGAATATCCCAGAGATGAGAGGAGGGGGAGGAGACTTCCTGGAGAGAGAGGAGAACTCCGTTGTGAAATTTCTCACGTGAGCTCATCATGCAGTGCTCATTGTGATCAGGAACATCGACCTGCTGCCATTCAGCAGCGTAGGCAGAATGCGTGTGTGTGCACTGCCACCCGCATGGGAATGGAGTAAACTGAATGTGGCAGAGTCGGCAGAATACACGTGTGTGCTTGCTGCATCAGCAGAACTCTTGCGCGGAGTTGCTGCCTGAACGAGATATACAGAGGGCGCTGACTGATGATGTGCAAGTTATCGTGCAAAGTTTGCTTGTCGTGTGAGTCGCGGCTTGTCTAGCGGAATAAATTTGATTAATTTTTTTGCTCATCCTGTGAGTTTCACGTTTTGTGAGTTAGTCGTCTTGTGAGGTACCACTGTACAGGGAAGTAACAGAAGTAAAATATAGCCTTCAAAACACTGTCACACAAAATTAAAATTAATAAGAAACAAGAATTATCTTTCAACTGGATGTGATAAAAAATCATTTGAGGAAGAAGCTCACCAATGTCCTCCTCTAGTGTTCTTGAAGATAGAAACAAGCCTTTGTGTTTTCTCAGGCTTTTAGAATTAAATTGGATCTGTTTTATTTTCTGTAATTTTCTGTTTTTCCTCTGTACCAGATGTTATTAGTTTAGATCACAAATGGTAAGTATGAATACACATGGGCAAAGAACTATCAAAACTTCAGGGCCAATAGTTTTAGCTGATTTGAAAGATTAACATAGACATGACTTGCAGTGTATCCAATTGTAAACCAAAGTATCTTTTTCCACCCAGAAGTTAACAGATGTTGTGTGCATGGAATATACAAAGACATACCTACATTAGCATAAAGAACTATTTGTTTCCTGCAGGCATTTATTGTAGCCTTCACATCTGATATGATTCCTCGACTGGTATATTATTATGCCTATTTTTCGGATCCTGATTTACCCATGTCTGGATACATTAATAATAGTCTTTCAGTATTCCAAATCTCAGATTTTCCTGAAAAAAACAGACCTGAACAGAACCCAGGAAAATTTACCAGTTGCAGGTTAGTTGTCATTAATCCATTTCATATTTTATATTGATATTTTCATAGTAACAATAATACATGCTGTAATATTGGTTGTGATTTTCTGATCTTTATATGTGTGTTCTGTTGACATCTTATGAGATGAATCAGAGACTCTCTAGCTGTCAGTTGTGTTTCAGTGGAGGTGGCTGTGGACAAAATCCATTTATAGTACTTAATCCCAGAGGAGAATGTAGTTATTCAAGTCTTCAATTAATTTAAATAAGCCATAATTATAACATATTGTTCAGCTTAATCATCATGAATTTATTTCAGACAAACAAACCTTAGTTTGACAACCACAGAATTTGAATTTAGTTTACAAACCATGATTTATTTTAAGCAATCTTGGGCTCTAGAGCTCTGTTCTTAGCTTGAATTTGTAATTCATCTGAGCCTTTGTCAGTCCAGATAAAAAACGGTAAAGGTTTCCCTGCTGTTTGTGACCGACTTTAGGATGAGGTGCTCATCTCCATTTCCAAGCCAAAGAGCCAGCATTTGTCCAAGGATGCTTCCATGATCATGTGGCTGGCATAACTAGATGCCAGAGGTGCTCACTGTTACCTTTGTGGCTGAAATAGGCGGTACCTATTTATCTACTTGCATTTGTACGTTTCGAACTGCTAGGCTAACAGGAGCTGAGGTGGACAACGGGAGCTCACCCTGCTGCATGGCAATGCAGGGTTTTGACCTCGGGCCATCGACGTTCCAGCCGGCAAGCTGAACGTCAGAGCCAGAGGATAAATACAGCTAGAAAGGTTACTTCTCCTCAGGCTAAACTCTGCAGTCTTTGCTTATTTTTTTCCCCCTGGGGAAATCAAAACAACATATTTGCTCCTATAAACTACAATGGAATACAATGAGTTGACATACTCAAGTAATAAAATTACCCTATCTTAAAAATACCATATATTTTAAAAAGATCTTTAAAATCTCCTATAAACACATAAGAATCCCCCTTCCCCAGATCTAAAAATTGCCCACTACACGTCTCCTCTACCGATAACCCACCCATCAGTAAACAAAAAACACACCACCACAAACGACCATAGGCACAGAAATCACTTTACTATTGCTCTTTCTTTTTATGGAGACATTGGCCGAAGAAGTTTGCTGAATTGCCAGACTGATTTTAGCTTATTCCATATACTAGAGTCAAAACAATATTTTATCTTTTGTAGTAATATACAGAATATGTAAGGAATAGAATTGTAAATTCCTATTTGCCATGCATTTTGATATGGACTTGCACTTTTTAAATGGGCACACCTTAATCTTTTGTATTATTTCAAACTGGTCTAAGAAGAAATATACATAAGTTGGGGGTGGATGGATGTTGTACAGTGCATTTTTCCAGATAAAAGATAATATGTGAACTACATTTAAGCATAGATATTTGGCCTTTGGCCACTATCTTTCCAGCATTCATGTCCCAGACATGCCACATTATGTGCCTTTGGTAGAATGGAATTCACACTTTCCATAATTTTCCATGATTTTTTCTGTGAATTTTAATGTAGCATGAAGGGGTTGCCATATCTGTGATGTAGCTATCCTGGTAAACACTATCTCTATTTGTTTGCTGTCTTCAAATGTTCATACATTTGTCCTATGAAGTACATTTGATTGCCTTTTAGAAATTAAATTTCCTTTTCAACTTGCATACTGGAAACAACTTCCCATCATGTATTCTATTGTTCATTTATGCCATTTTGCGACATTGTGCTGTTCAACTTTACCTTATGATAGCTTTAAATATGTGTATTTTTCCTGTAACTATATTCTTATACTTGACTTTTGCTGTATCTGAACAAATGAGCAACATGAGTCAGATCATGTACTTAAAAAAAAATCCGAAATATTAAAATCAGGTTCAAAAGTCTTCTTAACTGACAGCTCTACATGAACTAAATGCCACTGCAGTTGTAATCTGTCTGTGTTTCAGTGTAGCCCCTCACCTTTAGATGTTTATATTCACAGGTACAGGGATTATCGATATCCACCAGACCATGAGAAGCAATACATGCACACAATGCAATTCTGGCACATTCTGGCTGCAAAAATGGCTTTTATAATTATTATGGAGGTAAAAAAATGTTTTTATAATTATTTTTGTCTTCTTCTTTCCTAAAATCAATATCATGATCTATCAGTCTGGAGTTACAGTAGCAAATGGAGTTCTTGAGAGTACACTTTTTTTATTGTTATGGAAGTAGAATTTAAAATTGGGACAAAGTGCCAATTTACTTGAAATAAGAAAAATCAGTTATTGAATATTTATGTCATTCTACTATCGATATAATGCTAATAAAAGTAGTCTGGGGTTATATATAGACTACCAGAATCCTTTCTGAGCCCCCAACAGTGAAACTTCAGGACTTTTTTTTTTGCATTGGGGAAGCCAAATGGATTTTTCCCCGTTAAACTCATGAAAAGTTGCTTCTCATAATGTATCCTGGCAATACCAACTTTAGCGGGCAATGATTCTCATGCCACAGAAAATCTGATTGGACTTTGAGCTGATGGAAGTTGCATATATCAGGTATAAAAAGGGAAGCCATTAAAAATAACTCTCCTATTTTATGTTGATAGTGGCAAGGGGATTTATTTTTAAAAAAAGGTAAGCCAAGACGATTCTTCATTTGTGCCCACATACATTCCTACCAGGTATTTTGGACTGCAAGCATGTCTAAGAAGCTGGAATATATTGAAAAAATGAGTACTTATTTAGGCCTAAAAAAGACTATCGTGTTAATTGTGTTGCAATTCTGCTGCTTAATATTTATTATATGAATAGAATGTCCAAGGGAATATTGCAAATGTTTAAAACAATGGAGGAGAAATGATGCTTTACTTTCATAATCTCCTTTTATATATCCTTCTCTTTTGTGTTATCCTCCAGCATGTTGTCTTCATTGTAAAATTCTTTGTGGCCTGGATGATTCCAGATGTCCCATCTGAGGTGAAGGCCAAAATAAAGCGTGAGAAGTATTTAACACAAAAAATCTTACATGAGTATGAACTCAATAAACTGAAACAGAAATTATGTGAAGGTACAACCTGTGCCAGCATGGAAAAGGAAGTCATAGCTAGTGAAGGAAGAGTGGAGTTATCAGAAGTTATGTAACTTGAGGAGCAACTCTGCCTGGAACTCCAGCCTGTGAAATGTTGTTGCTCAGAATCTGCAGTGAGCTGTCTGTTGTCTTGAAAGCTGCCTGGTATTTTTAACCAATCTGTTTGTGGAACCAAAGATATTTGGGAAAGGAACAACAAGCTTTCAAAAACAAAGTTTCGGCTCCTTAACTTTGAAGGACAAGCTTCAGCTTCATTCTCTCTTCCACTACTTTGCCTTTGTAAGACTTAATATGCTTTCTTGGAAATACTATTGTCTTAAGTGTTTTTGTAATGAATAGGTCCCAGATTTCTGTGATGTAAGCAGGGGCTGAAAGTCACAACTGTGAAGTCTGAAAAGAGCTTCTCCATGATGAGCTTTGGGGAGTTGCCAAGATAGATACAATTTTTTTCCAACTCAAATTTTTATGTATGCATGTATAAATCAAAGGATAAGGCCAAGATTCTAAGGTGAAGTCTTCCACTTATTGCACTGTCAATTCAGGATATTAGAGATGGAAAGGAAATTATGTTACTTTATCACTGCCTTGGGATTTTAAAGGAAACCGGAGACTATGATGATCCTTTCTCATTTTAATATGCCTATTCTCAAATTTAAAGACACAGACTGCCTATTAATAATTGCTAACTATAGTGCAGTTGATGTTGGAAAAGTTTTTTTTGGGAAGCTTCTACTAAAAGGTAAATTAAATATGATGTTAGAAAATCAGATGCCTTGCTCACTATTAAAGAATACTATTCTGTAATTCTCTGCTTGCCCATAGGAGCTGTTGTGCTCTTTTAAGCTTTGTCTTCATAAGGTATTTGAGCAGTTGATACTTGGAAAATCTTACACATATCATGAATGCATTTTTGTTGCACAAATCTGCACCTTTTTTGAGGTTGACAGTCTAATTTGTATGCTTTTAAAAGCTTAAATAAATGTATTCTGGATTATTTTTCAATAGCGCAGAATTAGAATACCCAATTTGATTACTGTACCTTCTAAGTCAAAACTCAGAACCAAATATATATAAAATTAAATTGGAAATGTATTTGATAAAATCCCGAACCACTGAATTTATATGAATCTGCTAACCCAGTAATATTGGAGTATGTTAAAATAGCATTATATTTTCAATACCTAAAGAAGGGCTATCAACAAAGCCATTTGTTGTGACTCTGCCTTAATAGTTGATCTGTTTGTGTTTATAAAATATATTAGTTCATCATATTTAATGAATGAAAGATTATGCACATTGGTATAGCCAAAGTCCCAATACTAAGATATAGTGATTGTTTGAGTATTGTCACAAAAAATATCCTTAGAAGGGATAGGTTATAAATTTTGCAGATATATTGTCTTATTTATCTATTTAGTGTGTCTTATGTATCTAAATTTAATTATAAGCCTTTAAATTTTGGTTTCCTTGTTTTGTAATATAATTTTAAAGAATTGCAACTGTTTTGAGAATTCACTAAAATTTTATAGCCAAATGTATTTTACCATTGCTTAGTAGTGCCTTGTGTATATTTACTTAGAAAAGAAATGTGAAAATGTTAGTTCTCTTAACGATATGGGATAATGTGATATACAAATCTGTTCACAGTTATATCACAAGGATAGCAGCTTTTATACTTAATCCTGTCTATCAGTAACTTATCCGGACAGGAACAAGTTTTGCGAACTTCCACTTAGGCTATTCTTTATCATTGAATTGAATTGAATTATAAACAAGAAATAAACATCTTACTGGATTTTCTCAGTCAAAATGAAGCATGTTGGACATCATAATATTTCATGATGGTGAAATATTTGTACTCTATAACTCATGCTCAGTTGTAATGCCAGGCAGCATGTAAACCAGAATTTTTGTTTCTTTTAGTAAAAAAAGGTAAAATTCTACAGTACACTCCAAATACTATGGGAAATATTTTAATCAACAAACAGGTTATTTAAAAAATAGTCCTATTTTTGATAGACACAGCATTCAAAGATTTATGCTTGTAGTGCTGCCTAAATTGTACAAAACCCACAAATAATTAACAGTGATTCTTATCCATCATTTAATATTCTTTGCCCTAGATTCCATAAATTGAATCATTTTATAGGTTTTGAATAATATTAACTTAACTTCAGAGCAAAATAGTATTTGGATAAACAGATTCTAAAATTGGTCTTGTTTATGTTACAGAATCTTGCACCATTTTTCCTATGAAAATACAAAGAATATTTGGAATATGCTGTAACTTGTATGTTTAAAGTACTGATTAGGGTAACCAGCTGCCTAATTCTTACAAAGACTAGGTTTCAGTCATCATCACTCTCTCATCTAGTGACTTTTTTATGCATAGGTCATAGAATCAAAGCAAAATTTATGGTATTGGATATATGCCTGGGAAATAATATGACAATAACTTCTGTCATCTGAATTGTACTGAGAACTAACTTTACTATGTTTCACAAATTATGAATCAATTTTTAGTCTCCTTAAACAGTCTTGTTTACTTTTTTTACTGTTTATAATGAGTTTAATGTGCTAAAAAATACACTTTAATGCAAAAGTGTATGTATGGCTAAGATAAAAAAATAAGTAATGTGCATTTCAGTTTGCCAAAGATGCAGTCACCAAAAATTTTATATAGCCATTGACCCACCACTCCATAACAAAACATCACTGTTTTTTTCTTTACAAATGTTCTTATAAAACAAAATGGAGAATATTCACTAATTGTATCAATGTTGTATGTAAATCCTTGTCACAATACTTTGTAAAAAATATAGCAAACAATGCATTTAAAGTCAACACTGTCCTGCTTTCATGAATTATCATTAAAAGCTCTTGTTTTTTCAAATGTGAAATATTTATAAGGTTTGTTTGACTTTTTGATTTGCCATTCTAAGTATTTTGTACTAAAGTTTTTTTTCTTAAGAAAAAGGAATGAGATGCAGAGACAAAGAATAAAATAATATGTGATTGTGTCAAATTCCATCATGTTATTTCACAAGTTCAGCTGATTCTTACAACAGCAGATGCTTAATGGTTTATCTGCTCTCTGTCTAAGATCAGTGAAAGCAGGGGAATGGGTAAACAATGTTTAAAATAAATTTATTCTGAAAGTATTTATTTGCATGTTGCTTTTTGGATAAATTTTGGGACAAGCCCTAAGTGTGCCTCAAAAGCCAGACCAAAGCAGTAGCTACATAGTGCACCATATTTTTGAACAATTATTTCAATTAGCTCATGTGAAAAAGAATAATTGTTTTTTACTTGGAACATAAGTGTTATAAATAAATATGTTTTTGTCTATAATGAGACAAAATCGCATTACATTCACTGACAATCGCTTTCTTGTGCGTATACAATTGTAACCACAGGCATCCATCTCAGAGTTCTTGACTTGGGTATATGCTGATTCAATGACCAGCATGGGTGTTTTTTAAACAAATTGCTTTCAAGAGAAGAATGGAAAAGAAGAGAAAGTGGGACTCAACTTACTTCAACTTAAAAGAGTGATTGAATAAAGTGCCAATTTTAAAGTGCGAGAACTGGGTTCAAAAATCCAGTGCACTATGAGCACCAGAATGCAACATATTTGTATCTTTTTGTTGCCTTCTAGTGGTCATCTAGATTTAGCCTTAAGCATGCATTCAGTCATGTGACAGAGGAAGTACACCCTCTTTGAGTTCTGTCATTTCACTTGGCTTCTCCATTTTGGCTTTCTTTTTGAAAAATAAATGATGACATGGTGTAATAGGTGTTGTTGTTCATCTGAAGTTGTATTTACCTACTTTGAAGAACTGCTAAAGACCAAATGTTTTTACTATCTCCTGATGTGTAAAACCATCGAAAACAAAAAGGATGTACTTGCTTTTTCACATGATTGTATATAGTATAGTTCCCAGTTAAATACTTTTTCTTATCTGCTTGTGTAATTCTGGCATGGATAGATCCTACCTCCTATCTTGTGTTGGTTTTAATCCATATTATCCTATGGTTCGTATCACATCTGTCCAAACACCATCTTATGATACGTTTAAAATATGTGTGATTTGTTCTGCAAAGTTAGTTTTTAGTATTACTTTACTGTCATCAAATGGTCACTCAGTTTTTTGTAGCTCCAATTTGGATGGTAGACTCTGTCTTGACACTAATTCCCAAATAGCCATAGTTCAGTGAGATTTTCAGTGAGAAAAATGCTACATTTCACAATTTGTATAAAAATCATGTACAATTCAAATAAAGTTAAAATACTATGAAGTATTTCATTTAAAGTAGAATGTTCCTTTCCTAGGATAAAATGAAGTACATGATATATATATATATTCCAAATATATTTATTTTTTAGCTGAGGAAGTCTGTGTTTCTTTCTTATAAAAATTCTAATATGTACATAGGTTGCTGTCACAATAAAGTCTGTGGTACAGTGAGGGATTTTTTTACTAGCAATGGGATTCAAAATGCAAATAAATCAGTAAGTTTTTGTGGAAAAATATTAAAGTTAAATAAGTTCAGCTTATTTTGTAACACAAATATTTAGGTTATATTTGCAGTTCTTTGCTATTATTTGCTATGGAAGGGCTTTAGAGGTTGTACCTAGAGTTGCACATTGTACAGTGAGGTAAAAAGGAACATGCATTTTAATTAAATGTTAATCTTTGCAAAAGCCTTATATGATGATCCTAAGCTGTTCTAGGTAACCTAGCTGTTCTAGGTAATGAAGAACTAGAGATAATCTATGATCAGAGCATTTGCAGAGGAGGTAAAATCAAAATGGTAAACTGTGCAAAGCCTGCCCCTTTCTTATTGATTAATAATGTACGTGTGATTGAAGCTATCATCATACTCATGATGGGTAATCCTGCCTATGATTCAGTAACCCCTTCCCCTGTTCCTAATTGCAAGGCATTTCTGTCAGTCCTTGCCAAAAGCAATGAGCCTTCATGATGGATAGGATTCAAAGAAAAATAAACTATCTGGACTGGAGATATCATCAGACTATTAGTCTGATATTTGTTGGTCAGGGCAATAAGTATTTAAAACAATACTAAGCTACACTGTTACAGACTCAAAATGCTGTTTTCCTTCTTGTTCTTCATTACAGAACAAAGAAAATCAATCCAAGCCCAGGAGAATAATGAAGGGAAATAGCATTTCCTTTGTTTCTGTCAATTACAGAGGAAAAAAAATACACACTGTGCTTTCTTTAATTTATCTGACTGATAACACTTTTCTCCTTATAGTATTTCTCATACAAAGCATAATTTAAACATCATTAGAAGGGCAGTGGCTAGATATAGCAAAGGAATACTTTAAGAAATGTTTTAATCTGCTTGATTATGCTGTATATGGAGGAAGATTGTGCAAATCTTTCAAAAAATTGCTCTAGAATATAAGAGCACGTACAAAGCATCTCTTGAAAAATTTTCATAGTACGAATATATTTCAATAAAGGAACAATAACAACTACATAGAGAATCATATTGGATTCCTATGAATACTGATTTAACATAGACATATTAAGTAAGATTCCATGATTCTAAAAGCATCAGAAAATGTGTACAAGGGAGTTTATAGTATTGTGGTATAAATGTATGCGAATGAAATTCACCAAAGAAACATGCAGGACGTGTAGGTGAAATTGACGCACTTAGGAGTTAATGAATTGATATTAGATGAATTAACCTAATGATCTCCCAGTTAGGGAAAGAAATTAAGTATATTGTGGTTAATGGGAACTACACATCTAATTTGCAGCAAAACAGTGAAATTTTACATGGTACAGAAGTGGATTGTGTTCATATTGTGCAGGAAGCTATTGCTGGATTTAACTCTTATGCTTTTTTTAATTTTCTGCTTTTAACAGTAACAATATACTTATAGTACATGTTTTAAGACTGTGTTTTTTCTTGGTTCCATTTCGATCCTAAATCTCAAGCTCTGGAACTATGACAATGGAAGAAGTGACACCAAAGAATGACAATCCTATTTATTTCTTACCCATACCCCCCATTAATTTTTTTTTGTTCATCAGATCCATCTTTTGATTCTGTCAAATCTACCTGTTACTATCTAGTTTCTCATCCTGCTTCAATCACAGTAAATGATGACAATGATGGAAATCTTTGCTAGAACAGAAGTATTCAAAAAAGAAGGAAGTGATATCTACCTTTGCTTATAATTTTATCAACCAAAGAGAGATGGAAGTTTTCTGCAACATTTATTGTAAACTTTGGGTGATGTGGCTTTCTTAACTGCAAACAGCTCTGAGTAAGCTAAACAACTTCCCTTCACCTCTGCACATCTCCACTGGGTATTTAGAAATTCTCTGTGTTATGTATCTGCAGTACGTAGTTGCAGTAAACATTACTGCTGCATAAAATGTGAATCTGTTCTTCCACATATGGATGTCATTTCAATTTGTGAGAAAAAGACAAATGAAAGTCTTTTTCTAAATAATGCCTAAAAAGAACTCTTGCAGATACTAATCTTGGTGTTCAAAGTAAACTATTACAGCAATGTTATTTTTTTTTCAGAGATGCAATAAACATTCTGCTGGGTTTTTTTTAAATATCAATCCCAATATGTACATTATGTTCAGAAATAAGATGTATTTATTGATCTAGCAACACATTATCTTCCTAAAAGTGCCTTCATGAGGGGAAAGGATATTTTGAATAAATGTTGAATAAAAATACCTGGAAGAAGATATAGAAAGAATTCATTTGAGTATAAGATGCTTCCTTGCTGGTCTAATTCAATCTAATATAACATTAAGAATTATATCTATTTTTTTTTTCTTTCCCAAATCTTTTTCATTCTGGTCATTTTATTTAAACAGCGAGAGTACACACCATCTCATAAACATTTATAAACTAGTTTAGAGACTTAGAATACAAAAAGTCTTCATTAAAAGTGTATGTTCATATATACAGTGGGGCAAAAAAGTATTCCGTCAGCCACCAATTGTGCAAGTTCTCCCACTTAAAAAAATGAGACAGGCCTGTAATTGTCATCATAGGTAGACCTCAACTATGAGAGACAAAATGTGAAAACAAATCCAGACAATCACAGTGTCTGATTCGGAAAGAATCTATTTGCA
>JANHZU010000322.1:22545-35997 GCA_032468055.1 Acrochordus granulatus
GGGCATGGCATTTAGTGGGCCCAATTGGCTGTTCCCAAAATAACGCACAGCGTTATTTGTGAAACTGTTGTAAAATGCAATTGGGGATGGTGCCTAAGTTGTTGCTGTCAAACAGTTGTGATCATTTGCAAAGTTTTAATGTCACTCTATCTGAATATCCGTTTCCTTACATACATATAACAATAGAATACCATCTCTTCCCAATGATTTGCAGATGCAAAACCCTCCAGAGAAAATGACTACAGAACTTTTCCCATACAGTGTTGCTAATTCAAGGCTACAAAAATCCCACAACAGGACTTCAGGACCACACTACCATTGAATTTCAAGTGTGCAGCTGGATCTTTTCCCTATTTTTAGTCCTTTGCAACAAATTGCTGTGTTTTCCCATTTCCATTGTAGGGTGATCAGCTATGAAGAAGGGAAAGCTTTAGCAGAATCATGGAATGCAGCTTTCTTGGAATCTTCTGCTAAAGAAAACCAGGTAACAAAACACATTTTAAGTCCTATTTTTGAAACTGAGCAAAAGTGAAAGGGAAGAATCTCAAAGGCTATAAAAATATGTTGATAATTATTCTTAAACTTGTATGTTGCCCAATTCTCAACAACTCTGGATGGCAACAGTAAGGAGGCTTTCAGTCTCATTCAGTTTTGCGCAGCAATCCAGTTGTTTATGGACATTCCAAAGAGTAAAACAATTTGTGCTTTATTTTGATTTTGTGGGAGTCATTTTGTTTCTATTTTCATTTATATTACAAGTGAATGTATGCCCATGGGTTTTAAGAATATGTTTCATGTAGTGAATTATTATTTTTCCATCTATTGTAGCAGCATTCTTGTCACACCGTAAACGCACTTCATAACTTGATGCTATTCCACATTAGACAGCTTGAATATACACAGAGAATCACCGATTTTAGAAATGTTGTCATATGTATTTTAGTCATAAAAATGTGAGTCGTTTTAGTCCTTTTTTCTGTATTGTTTTTCAGTGCCCTTGAGAAAGGAAAGTGTTTTCTAAACAGGCTTAAATAAGAATGTTATCTTGGCAGTTGGGATTCCTCCCTCTTTCTCTTTTTCTTTTAAAATTCACTTCAGTGCTCTACTTCTGCCATTATTTCTCTAACTGGAACTGCTAGTTAATTGTGTTGAAAAATGAGAAAGGAATTCTCCAAGTCAGTCTTTCTGCAACCTGCTAATGAATCTTTTTTATGGGGGAAAATTCAAGATTCCCATGTCTTTGTTGCTGCCACAAGTTATTCTACGCTACCCATTTCAGTCAGTGAAACTATTGCAAATACCAGAAATTGAATATAGTCACATGATTCCAATTGCCTAAAACTGTTTTTAAAAAAACAACGGAGAAGATAGGGTGAGAATCAGTATTTTCCATGGACTAGCAGGCCAATTTAAGTTATAGTGTAAGATGAAAAACTATTGTGAAGTGGAATACTCTAGTTTGTCAGGAATATAGATTAGGGATTATCTGTTTTGAAGTAAACTAAAAAAATTATTAGTAGTCTTCCACCAAATCCCATACAGCCTTAAGTCATGTTGCTTGGCCTGGATTAATATGACATCTAAATTCTGCAGTAGTGATTCACAAAGCCTGATTTATGCCCTACCCAATGGCGGAGCCCAGCTATTTGTAACCTACACAACAAACCATTGCTTATTAAGATGAGAATAAACTTTCCTTGTTTCTAACTCCTGATTAAATGGTAGATTTTTTTCATTAAAATGGTATTCCTAGGGGCTTGTTTTTTCTAAAGAGAAAAAGTAGCTTGTGGGTTTGAAATCCATGTAGAAGAAACTGTTGATTAGTTGTCAATGCGTTTTGAGATTGTCCTGAAATATAATATTCAGAAAAAATAAATTACTTAGTTCCTTATAGGCCATTTATATATAGAAACATACATTATTATGATGCATATGTTAATTTGATTTTAGATTTTAAAATGTCATGAGATCCCATGCACATCTGGCATTAAACAAAACATTGTTCAATTATTTGTCATATTATATTTAAGATGCCTAAGGGATCATTTGAATCCATAGAACAAATTTGGAAGCAAGCCCAATTCAAAATTATACCTTGTTGACAAATAATTCCTGCTATATAAAGAGGCAGGATGATGATTTGCTGGTGGTTTAATTAAAAAATGTTGAGAGATGGTTTCTCTCTTAACATTAAATAAGTTTCAATATGTGTTTTTAAAAAATGGAGGCAAAAGTGCTACAGAAAAATGGCATAGTAAGAGAGAGGTTATATAGCCTACAGAAGGCAAACATTTGGGTGTAGTTTCTGGGTAGCTCTTCCTGTTTATTCCTTATTACAGCTTCCCTCAACCTGATGCTTTCTTTCAAGAGGATTACTTTTCTCTAAGTTCACTGCCGGCATCTCTATGGCATCTTTGACATTCAAAGGACAAATGTAGTAGCCACCCTGCACACCATGTACAAAAGAATTGTATCACAAAGTCTGTGATTAAGACCCTAGGCCAGTATTGCTAACCTTTTGAGCTCGGCATGTCAAAAATTTGAAAAATGCCTAACTTGACTCTGCTGCTATCTGTCTGTCTGTGTCCCTCTCTGTCTCTCTTTCACACACACACATACACCAGAACAAAAGAAACAATACTTTTATCTTCTCCCCTCCTCTTCCCTCCCCACATCCTCTGAAAACTATGAGAATGCATGCCCTGTTCTTGCTGTGGCCTCTGCAGCCTCCAAAACTCACTCAAAAACAGGCTTTGGAGAACAGTTAGGTGTTGGCAAACACTGGCATGTCACCCAAATATCATGATGTATCGCCTTTGACACTTGCCATAGGTTCACCATCATTGTCCTAATCATAGCATTTGGAAATTTTCAATATAGAAGCTGAATGTAATTGTATCTTGGCTATTGTGAACAAAGATTTTCCTAGCTCTACTAGAGTGAGATGAACAATGGAAGATGAATGAAAAATGTATCATACACTAGAACACATTGAACTAAGATGAGCTGTACTTATTTTTTTCTTAATTATTAATTGTTCTTAATGAGCCTCTTATACATCCCTAATGATACTGAGCCAGTGATGTAGACTATTGTTCTGACATAAAAGAAGAAACTGTACAATGTCCATTAGATTCTTAGTGGATCTCCCTTTGTTTCCTTCTTTCAGACTGCTGTGGATGTTTTCAGGAGGATAATTTTGGAAGCAGAGAAAATTGATGGGGCATCTTCACAAGGGAAATCGTCCTGCTTAGTGATGTGATTGTGCAGTGGAAGTTGAAAAGTGGGAATATGTTGTTCTATCTAAAGAAGCAATCTACCTGTGCCCCTCACAGTGAAACTATGCTTGTTCTTCTGTTAACTTGAACAATATACACTCAGTTGGAGACTTTTCCCTTCCGATTATGTTAAAGTCTGACTCAGAAAGGCTTCACTTCCATTTTCAAATTTTAAGCAATCATTTTCAATTTATATATTTCTTAATATTATGACCAAGAATTTTATTGACATTAATTTTTTCAGTGTAATTGGATTAGAATAATCATTCAGATGAAGTATATTGTTACACTACTATTAATTAGGCTTAAATATCAGTGTTTCTTTGTGTTCATTGTATACTTGTAAATAAAATACTGCAAACCTAGATGTGCCCCCTGTTGTATTGAAATTCTTTCAGGATTACAATTCTTTCCATATTAACATGCTTTGCTTCAGTTTCCCAGGATAATACAATTCAGCCTCAAGTGGAAGGCTATTCCAAAGAGTTGGGATGACCACTGAGAAGACATGCCTCCAAGTTCCATCAGGTAGCAACATTTAAAAGATGGGATCTGGACCACACCCACTTTAAATAATAGGATAGGCAGATATCCTCAGGGAGAAGTGGTCCTGCAAATAATCCAGCATTGTGCCATGGAGAGGTTTGAAGGAGATACTGATCCATTTAATGTTGAGGTATACCTGGAAAGTAACAGAGAGCTAGTGCAGCTTAACACAGAAGATGTGTTACTCACGTGAACCGCAGGGCACCCAAAACTGCATGTGCCATTGCATTCTGGACCAGTTGTCGTTACCATATGATCTTGAAGGGAAATCCCATGTAGGAATCCATATAGGAGATGATGAAAGCATGGATGACTGTAAGTAAGGCCTTCCAGTCCAGGTACCAAAAAGCATTTCAGCTGGCAAGGGCTTTCATGGGTAGAAGGGAGATAACACTCGAGAGTGGATACAATCACACAGTTGAAGACTCAGCTACATATAATTCAAAAAAAGGATCAGGTCTTCAATTGCAAGGTTTCTACTACCATCTTGACTTTTCTGATTCCCCTCCCAGCAAAGACCCCTAATAGCTGATTGTTGCGTTGTGAACAATTTTTTTTTTCTGGCAACTGCATTTTAATTTGGCATTACATTTATTTTTCCTCTTCAACTTCTTGGAAACAAGACTGTTTTTTTGTTTGGGTTTCACATTCTTGTAAAGATCATTCATTTTCAGTTGGCTGATCCTTTGCTGTCTGAAATAAGATCTGATCTGAAAATGTCAGAACTAACCAACTTATCAAACCAAGGCATTCTATAGCTTCTGGTACAGTGGACAGTTGCTGTAGAGTAGTAATTTTTAGAGGTGTGTGTGAATGCATCAACCGACAGCTACCACTGTGAATGTGTTTGAGTTGATGCTCTTCATCCTGACAAGAGTTAATAGAAACAGACAGCAGAACAATTGTTTTTAATTGCCAGCTATTTTACTACAGTTCTTCACTCATTTAATAGTTGTAGGTAAGCAGAAAATTCAAAACCTTGCTGATGCTTCTTGCTTTTCTTTCATTTGGCTATATTTTTGGGGTGAAACTAATTCTTATTTCCAAATAAATAGTACCATTTATTTTTGCTTCAAGGAATAGTTTGTACATTACAAATTCTTGACCATAAAACTTAGAAATGGGCAAATCTGGATCAGATTTTTTTTAAAAAAAAATTTAAGTTAAGTTTTTCTGGAACTACAGCAATATTTGATAACACAATTTGTTCCCCACAAAAAAGGAGTTGGCATATACTTCAAATAGCTTGAGTGCTGGTATAGGTAGCCCTTAACTTATAACCACAATTGGGACTGGAATTTCCATTGCTAAACAAAGTGGTTCTTAAGTGAGCCACATCCAATTTTACAACTTTTTGACCATGGTTGTGTGAATCCCCATGGTTGTTGAGTGATGCACACGATCATTAAACAAATCTAGCTTCTCCAATTGACTTTGGTTGTCAGAAGCCACCTGAGAAGGTCAAAACAGCAATCATGTGACTTCAAGACACCTCAATCATCAAAAATCCATGCCGGTTGCCAAGGTCTGGAATTTTTATCATGTGACTATAGAGATGCTGTGATGGTTGTAAATATGAGGTGAAGTCACATTTTTCAGTACGGTCATAACTTTGAATGATTGCTATATTAATGGCTGTAAGTTGAGGACTACTTATAATCAGTTTGAATTCAGTGCTCCCTTGCTATTTTAATGAAGATCCTAGAACTGCTGCCAAAAATTTGATCTTGGGAGATCTCTGCTTCTCTTGCAAAGAAGGGTGGCTAGGAGGCTGAATAGAGTCCTCTCAAAAAGAGTTCAGATCTGACTCCCGGCAACATCCCCGCAGGCAATACATTCTGCACTGCAACATATGACCAGTTTCCCAAAGGAATAAATACTCTGGCCCTGGGAATCCATTTAATGTTGATGGACCTGATCCTGGCAGGCATTAGAGATTAGATTACGAGCTGTCTTCTGCTGCTTACTCCTAGGGCTTAATTTCCCCATCTCTGGAAAAGGGACAGTTGTTATTAGCATTATCCCCAGGACTAACATGAAGATTTAATTAGCTTCTGTCCCCAGAGTGCTTTGAGCAAAAATCTTCCTGCTAATAAATGATGTGTGGGACAAAAATAGCACTTGCTAAGCCAGTTTGATTTCATTCTGAATTTGCTGATTATATGGGAATTAACCCTGTAGCATTCAGAACTTCTGCAAGTGCTTGAGCTTTGAAGGAAAGTGTGTTCAAATGTTATGGCACTATTTTGAATCAAAAGTTGACTTGGCTTTAGATGGTTTTTAGTATTGCAAATAACACATTCATTAAACAACAATCATGTTTGCGGTCATATCTGCTGAATGGATGCATAAAATGTACAATGGAAAAATATTTAAAGCATGTTTTATTTTTAAATTTTTATTATTTGTTATTAACGATGGCCATTCATAAAACAGTTGGCTGATAAGACGCTTATGTTGGTGAACTGACTACAGTTAATCTTCAACTTACAACCATTTGTTTAGCAGCTGTTCAAAGTTACAATGGCATTGAAAAAAGTGACTTGCAACCAGTCCTTGCACTTATGACCATCGTAGCAGCTCCATAGTCATGTGATCAAAATTCAAGTGCTTGAAAACCAGCATGTATTTATGATGACTGCACTGTACCAGGATCACATCACCATTTAGAAGCAAAGTCAATGGAAAAAGCTGGGTTTGCTTAATGACCATGTGATGCACTTAACAACTACAGTAATTCATTTAACAGCTATAAATTCAGGTGTGACTCGCTTAACATCACTTACTAAAGGAAATTTTTATCCCAATTATGATAATAAGTTGAGGACTACTGTAATACATGCAGGGTGATAGGTTGTTGTGATAGATGGCTATTGTGTCTTTCCAATAGCTACATATTAATTGTTTTAGGAAGCTGGATGATACACATGGGTAGTATTTTGTGCTGTCTTACATCAGCATGGTGATCTTGCTTTCTGGGAAAGAAAGCAAGCTTGATGGAAGCAAGCCAGAATCTCTTCCTGAATTCACAGGTGAATTTGTTGTTTGGGAGGCCTAAGTGACAACAGAAAGTCCAGGTTCCAAAACAAATTATGTGCATTTATTCCTTGTTAATTGGAATTACTACAACCTATTTCAGACATGAAGTAAAAATACAATTAGCATTACAGAAGAAATGCTGGAATAGTTTATGTTTTATCTATTTGATCTCCTGACCTGCTGCAGTTCCATAAGGGGACTGGGAATATCTAGGACTGTTTTTCAACTCCTGATTTATGTTACAAACTAAGAAGATCGATACCTAAATTATGTTACTGAAATAAAGATCAAACTAGTTTACTATAGATTGTTTGAATGAATCCGCTGTATGTCTTTGGCCTGCGGAAATGTCAGTGACCACTAAATGGCAGTATAATATTCTCTATAGCTTTCTACTGCCCTCTAGTAGAGCTTTGTGTTTCTGCAGCCAGACCTGGCAAGCCAATGTACAGTGGGGGGATTTGGGGACTGGAAAACCAACCTATCTGGTGCAACTATTGAATATCTTGCCAGCTAAGCATGAATTGTTCCCAGGCTGTATTATTTGTTAGTTCCTGCCACCTCTAACCTGGTCTCCACATTGCATATCCAACCACCGACAGAAAATATCCCCTCCATAATTTTTTAATACTTTCTAATGTGTTTACATTTTATATCAACTTACTTTTAAACATTTACTTTAAAAAGACACTGTAAGACAGAAATGAAACAAACATTCCAGGATTGAGTGATTTCAAGGGGCAATCTTTGGGGAAAATATGGAATTATGTTGTCCTACCAGGCAAAGTCACACAACTGGGGTGGTCTCCAATATGTAAACATTTCCTTTGAAATGCAAGAAGCGAAAAGTGGATTGAGAAATAAAATAGAGTTCATCCTGATTAATCTAAATATACAGTTTAAAAATGATGTTTACAAAAACCCAAGAGGAAATTTGCATTAAGAGCCACACACAGTGTTATATGTTGGAACAAGTTGCATTTTTATTTTTTGTTAAAAACTCTCAAGTTTTCAGTAAGTTCTCCATCACTAGATGGAGAGGTCAATCTGCCTTGCAAAGAGATGCCATCAGCATGGATGGCCAATGAATATGAGATGACTTTCTCATCCAGGATCCGAGATGGATTGTTCAGTGGATCAAGTCTGTCCCTTCTACTGATGTTTCCTAGTCCGGAAACTGGAGACAGGCAGGCCTTGTGATGACTTCAAGAAAGAGACATTAATGACTCAACTCATGAATATCTCTTTCCCTCTGTAGATACTATGAAACTTGCATCTCCTTCAGTTATGTGGATTTTAAAGTAAATCCTGGAGCATTGGAATGGGAAAGGAACACAGTTGAAAAGATTCATTTGTCTTCTTGTCTGACACATTCAGTCCTGGTCAAGCAAGAATGGATTTCTTTTTCTAAGATCAGCTCTATATTTCAGGGAACTATATAAGGATTAACCAACCAGAAGCACTTCTGGCAGTAAGATCAAATACATACATACATGTCAGTTTGTTCCAGCTTGAGAACATTGTAATGCTCAATGGCCATTTTTAAGTATTGATGATGGTTTTCTTTTTCCTTGCAAAAATTCTGAGAAAGGAAGAAAACAGCCTTCGGCCTTGTTAAATGGCTGAGTGCCTAGATTGGGTCACAAATCACTGGAAAATTAAAGGGGACAGTTCCTTTAAGAGTTAATAAATCAGTAGGGACAGATCTGCAAAGATTCAAAAGGATGAGAAAGTACCAATGCAGAAAAGCAGCCAATGTCTATCTTTATGAAGGCATTTCTAGGAAGAAGCAGTATAGACAGAGTACTGATGCTTGGTGTTGGAGGAGACTCCTGAGAATACTGTGGACAGCCAAGAAAACAAACCAATGGATCATCACAAAAAAATTCAAACCAGAATTTTCACTCGAGACTCAGATGACCAAATTATCCTACTTTGGACACATGTTGCAAAGACCTATCTCAATAGAGAAGACTCTTCATGCTGGGACAGGTGGAAGGAAAGAAAAGAAGACAACCAGCAGCAAGGTAGATGACTCAGTTTCAGTGGTGATGGAGGCACAACTGGAAGACCTGAAAGACCAGGTTAGGGATATATCTTCATGGAGAAAATCTGTCTATGTGGCCATTAGGAGTAAAAATTATTTGATGGCACATAATTAGTGGAGTTTTAGAATAAATTTAGGCAGATTTCTAGGGAGACAAAGCAGAGGAACCCTTGAGCTCCTTTTGCACCAGGAGGCCTGCAAAATACTTCAAGTAGGGAAGAGCATGTTTTGGATTCAAAGCAGAAAATCTTTGAATCCTAGACCTTGCAGAGTAGCTCCCCAACCTCAAGAAAATATGTATCTGAGGTCAAGAGCTGCTAACTCAGCATGACACAAACATCTGGAGTAGATGTGGGTGAACAATTAACACTTCTTAATTCAAATGAGTATTTTCCCAATCTTGCTGTCCCAAGAAAAGAAGCTTCTTCTTTTAGAAGGTGCCAGTAAAGTAGAGCATATGTGCCCATCCATGTTCTGAAGCAGCTTTCCTGTATGGGATCTCCAATCTTGCACATCCCCATATTCCAAGCTCAAAATACGCATTTTCAAGCAGTGACACTGCATGTCTTTGGCACTTCTGCAACTGGGCTATGGTTTTGTGGTTCATAATTGGATCTGGATGGCTTTTTTCTAACCCAGTTAATGCAGCAGCAGGGAGCTGTTAAGTATCTGCTTCTCTTGGTTTAGAGGCGATGTGGTTGAAAGGGGAATGGAGGATTGAGAAGAATGTTAGGTCAGACTGAAAAAGAAGACAGATGGTTGCCTATTTTTAATCTTGATACGCTATGAACAAAATGAGAGGCATATGATTGGGAAGGTTAAATGTAGTCTTTGACTTACAACTATTTAGTAACCATTTGGCATTACTACAGCGCTGAAAAACATTACTTACAACCAGTTCTCATACTTACGACTGTCATAGCATCTCCATGGTACGCATGAACAAAATTCAGGCAGTTGGTAACCAGCATGTATTTACAACAGTCAAAATGTCTCAGGATCAAGTGATTGCCATTTACAACCTCCTCAGCTGGCTCCCAACAAGCAAAGTCAATGGGGAAGCCAGATTCACTTAATGACTGCATGATTCACTTAACTGCAATTATTTATCTGTTCATTTGGGCTTGTTGAACTTTAAAGGGACTTTGTAAACATTTTTGTGCCTTGCTGATGCTGAATTTCCAGAATGCATTTAAAAATGCCAAGATTTTATGTTGATTAATGAGAGTGTGGCTGAGCTTTGCGCATGATTGCTGTTTTTTCCTGGTGAAAGTCAAGAAGTTTTGTTTGATGGTTATAGAATCAGAGACAATAACAGGGGTTTTTTCCTATTGAGTTGCAATCTTCTATTTATTAATGCAAGAATTATAAGAAGTAGCATTTGATTGCAAAATTATTTATTTAACTAAAGTAAAAAGTCTCATAGGAGTGGACAAAAATATATTAATTTAGCTTAGCTGCCTACTCTGTTTATCTCTGTTATATGAGAGTATGCTTACTAAACAGGCTCAGATGTTTAATCCACATTTGTTCTAATGAAACATAGCTCTTAGTCACAGACAGAGGCAAATAACACTAGTTTCTCTCTCTGCTGAAAAGGAAAAAATGATTCATTTTAAAAACTAATGCAGAACTCTACAGAACCTGGGGAAAGATGACAGGGTCAGACAGATTTTGTAAATTACCTCCTGTTCAACAAAATCCTGACATTTTGAATATTTAAAATTAAGGGTTTATACCTTTTTCTTTTTTTAAAATAAACCTTCTTATTATTTAATCCTGGTGAAATTGGAAATGCTGAATCCTCTAGCTACACAGGCAGAAAGTTATACTACAGACAATCCTCAAATTCTGATCACAATTGGGACCAGAAATCCCGTTATAAATCATTGCAGTCGTAAGTTGAGGCATCCACATGATCAGACCCATTTTTCTTTTCTTTTTTGCAGTGGTCGTTAAATGAATTACCACAGTAGTTAAATGAACAATGCTGTCATCAAGTGACTAGAGCAGTCATTAAGCAAATTCGTTCTTCCAAATGAGCAGCTTTTGCCAAAAACTAATAAAAAGTGCTGGAAACAGGCTAAAAAATCACAAATTTTGATCATGTAATCATAGGATGCTCCAATTGTTTGTAAATGCAAGCCGGATGTCAGGTCCCTGAAGTCCAGTCATGTGTGTGTATGTATGTGTGTGACATTTATAATAGCCAAAAGTACTTTTTGGGCTGTAAAGCAACAAATCCAAGTCTGTCTTTACTCCAACCAATCGTAAAACAATGTCATAAATCAAGGACTACCTTTATTAATACTATTTCACTGCTGATGCTTTAGTTTTTAATAACTAGAAGGAAACCCAGGTTGTACGAATCTTTGGTCTCTCAAGTCCCAGATTTAGAAATATGGGTGCCAAGTGAGGCACTCCCAGAAGACTGGTAAGCGGCAGTGGAAACTACCAACCTGCTAACCCAAAGCAGGAGATAAAGCCAGGATGTGAAGACCTCCATATCGTCCTGGAAAGGAAGTTTCAGTTCTCCAGCCTTCTTCCAAGAAGCTTAGCCATTCCATCTCCTTCCCCAAGTTGGGAAATGTTTCCAAGGGCTGACAAAATATTTATGAGATGAACACTTTTGTCCTCTTAATTTGTTAATTGAATGTCTCAGGACTTATTGAAAGGGTTGAAATAACATATTTTATTAACGAGTTTCTTTCATGATATTTTAATTATTATACACACACATGTGGAACCTCAGATTAAGAGCACCTCAGCACACAAGGTTTTCGCAGGACGAGCAAAAATTTTTAATGAAATTTATTTTGGTTGACGAGTGGCAACTCGCAAGATGAGCACCGCGCCATGAGCTTGCGTGGGAAATCTTACAACAGAGCCAACAGTTCTCCTCTCTCGCTGCGTAAACGGCGTAAATTAAGTGAAAGGCGTTCAAGAGAAGGAACTTGCGAGACTCAGACTCCGGATTCACCCTTCAGGCAGTCCCCTCCCCCTCCTCTACTCCCCCCCCTCATCTCCCTTGCGCCAGCCTGGACTGTTCTCAAAGTGCATGCATGCAGGCACAGACACAAAAACACACAAACCCTCGCTGCCTGGCACCATCGAGCTGCTGCCCAACTCTTCTCCCCTCATAGCATGGAGGCAGGTTAAGACAAGAAACATTTCCAAACCGCCCAGGAAAGACCCCCAGAAAGACGTTGCTGAGGGAAAAGGGGAAAGGCTGTTTTGCCTCAAGCGGCAGTGGCAGCGGATCCTCCGAGCCAGCAGGGGGCGCTTGGCCTAGCAGCAGCCGAGGCCAGAATCTGCCTTGAAGCAGATCCATAAGTGCTGGTTAGTTTGTTCTATTTTTGCTTCATATTGTATGTTAATCATGGTTACTCGTTTCAGATGTTAGGGACAATCATTTCTCCATAAAATTCCATTGAAAATGATTTTCTTTGTGAATATTTTTGGGGCATGGAACGGATTGTCCGACTTTCCATTGTTTCCTATGAGAAACCTAATTTCGGTTTAAGAGCATTTCGGACTAAGAGCGTCTCTTAGATCTCCGGGAAGACTAAGAGGACTAAGAGCGTCCTCTTAGATCTCCGGGAACGGATCAGTCTCGCAATCTGAGGTTCCACTGTTATATACACACACACACCCCGATACACACAGAGAGTTCACTGCTGCTTATTTTATGCAGTATCAAAACAGCATTTTTAAAAAATTGCAAGGAGATTCAATGTATATTCACTCAGAGTAAATCCATATTTTTAAGAGCCCAGAGGTATACCGAAGGAGTGTGCAGTCTTTTTCAGGCCAAGCATTAAGCTGATATTTGTTCTTTAAATGGCCACACATCAGAAGGAAATCAGGGATAGATAAAATGAGTGTGATTAAGACAAAACTAAATTTGACTTGATTTTAATATAATCAAAATAAAATTGAATAACACGTTCACTCTTCTGGTATTGAGTTGATATTGATATTGAGCTGGTATTGGTAAGAGCCAGTTTGGTCTAGTGGTTAAGGCACCAAAATGAAAACATGGAGATGGTGAGTTCTAATGCTGCCTTAGCCATGAAAACTGGCTGGGTGACCTTGGGCCAGGCACCCTCTCTCAGCCCACCCCACCTCACAGGATTGTTGTTGTGGGGAAAATGGGAGGAGAAATGAGGATTAGGCATGTTCACTGTCTTGAGTTATTTGTAGGAATAAAGATGAGATTCAAATAAATAAATGAGTTCCTCATTTAAAAACACTCTATGGGGAATAACCAAACTGCACATGGCAAGTGGAACCATAACTACAGGTTGGGCATCCTACGTATAATATACAAAACTATAACCTTTAAACTTTAAGCTAGGATGCTCAGCCTCCTTTATTTGGGAGTAAGGACCATTGAACTCAATGAGATTTTGTTGGGAGTGGACATTTATGAGATTGCACTGCTAATTTCCAAAGCTGAAAGGAAGCTCAGCTGTGGATGTGAATGCAGGTGAGAGGGAAGTATGATGCTGTAAGAAACAGTATTGCATAGGAACCTGGAAC
>JANHZU010000323.1:0-12140 GCA_032468055.1 Acrochordus granulatus
AGATGTACAGGCTGGCTTTCGAAGAGGCAGAGGAACGAGAGATCAAATTGCCAACATTCGCTGGATCATGGAGAAAGCGACGGATTTCCAGAAAAATATCTGCTTTGGCTTCACTGACTATGATAAAACCTTTGATTGTGTGGATAACAATCTGTGGCAATAATGACTGAGTTGATAAGAAGTTTCATGAATAAAGATGACAAATATTTAGTTTTCATGACAAAATTCAGCAGACAATATCATCTTTGTCATTATTAATCACTCTAGGCTGAAACTAGAGCTTCAGATAGCCAGACAGCTTGTGTTACAGAATGACGACCTTTAAGCAGGATTCAAAGACTAGACAAGGATGTAAAATGAGCCCTGAGGAAGAACTTGGTCAATAAATATATTTTGCATAACATAGATACATATGAAGAACAGTTATACAATATATCCTAAAATACAGAAGCTCCATTAGTAGATTACCTATAATTATTGATGTGGTACTAAGGAATAAATGAATCAGGCCAATCCCAAGCCCTGCTCTGTCACCCCCTCCACAGCATATCATCATAAAAGTCAAGATGGTAGCCACAATGATACGACTGAAGGAAGCTTCATCTGCTGTTTACATGTTGCATTGCCACTGCCATCTTTAATTTTTGATCACACCCTGGGCCACGTTTTAACATGGCAGTCATCAAAGGTGATAAATAACTTTCTTAGGCCCTGGGGACTTAGAACTCATTGGATTACCCTTCTCCCATGCAAAGCTCTTGAAAAGATGTTGGGTTGGTTGAAACCTTGGCCTCTAATTTTCTTAATCACTTTAGACAATGGACTGCGTTCAGAAGACTGGGCTCCTTATGATGAGCCTATGAAAAAACTGAGGACTACTTTGTCAGTTGGGCTTAGGAATCGTAACATCTTGTACTACCAAAACCGTAAGTAAAAAGGTGATCCTAATTTATGTTTGATTAGTTTGGAATCCTCGTCACATTGTGAAGCCACAGAGGAGGAAATGAGCCCCTCTTCCTAAAGATACACCCTGCCAAGTAGCATTGTAGTTGGAAGAGTCTGTAAGAATGGTACAGATTCTGTACGGCACAGTGATAATACAAGGTTATGAGTAGTCCTTTGTTCAAGAAATCTTCTCCGCTGGACCTTTCTATCCTCCATAGTTAGGGTTATGAACCCCTCTCCTGGCACCTTCTCCCTGTTGAGTGTTCCTTTCTGTTTCAAGGATATCTAGTCCTCATTAGTTCTCTTTCCCAATTATTGATAGTGAGAGTAACTTTCACTTTTCCCCAATGTCCCCCTCCATGAGGAGGATGGGGTTTTTTTTTTGAGCAGAACAAGATGGGGAAATCAAGGGATGCCAAGTGCAATCGGTGCAAAAGAACCTGTTTAACAGGGTCTGCTTTGAATGACGGTTGGTGATTGCCAAGGACAAGAGTAACATCCAGCAGTTGCATGGGATGGCAACATTTCAAAAGAAAGCAAGATATGATGTTGACCTTACAGGCCCTGCTCTGAAGACAAGTGATGGGCAAAGGGACAGCTAGCCCATTAACCAGGATGGTGCTGTCCCGGAGGGTTTCAACAGGTGGCCACTTTGGTTGAGCTCTGAAACCTTAAGCAGCGCTTATGTGGGGAGCCATCTGAGAATTCAAGGGCTGTGGAGTCCTTTGTGCTCTCAGAGGTTGGTTATTTTAGATATTTCATTACCCTATTTGCTAACATCTTCAGCACTGAATATGATACATAGCTGGGTAATGAAATGTTTGCAAGAAAACAACCAAGCTCAGTGAGACTGTCTGTTCTGTGAGTGTAACAGGAAATCAACTTCTAAGTATATCTGGTTTTAGCTCTCAGGATCTCAAAGTACGTACAGGAGTTGCCGGATCATGTCAAAAAGTCTGAAGCAATCTATGAAACACAGAAAAAGAAGTATCGTGAGTATTTTGTTTTGAACGAGAATGCTATGTCTTCACCTATTATCATTCTACCCCAGTGTGGTAAAGAAGGAGACCGTAGATACTTGTACGCACTGCAACATCTATCCGTTTGCCTTATTCCCCCAAATGGGAGGTGCTGAAGTTCTGATGCTGAATATCTTCCCCCCTTCCTCCTCCTGGAACCCAAGACTGCCTTAAGACAGCGTTGCTTAAATATTTTCCCCTCAGGACTCCTGTCCAGTTGAAAAATTATGGAGCACCCCAAATGCATGGGGTTTGTACGGTTATATCTATGAATATTTGTCTCATTAAAAATTAAAATAGATCAATTTGCGGAATTGTTATTTGTAGAACTGAGTACAAATAACAATATTAACTGCATTAGATAGCGACATAAATATTTTTTGTGGAAAAACCCCATACTTTCAAAAAATGAAGAAGAAGGAAGAGGAGGAGGAGAACACTGTTTAAAATTGTGACATTTCTTTCCAATACCAGGTAAATAGTTTTGATTTTCCAGATCCCTGCAAAGGTCTGGCAGGATCCCTTAAAGGGCCCATGTTTTAAGGAAGGCTGCATTAAGGCCCCAGATCTGGGCTGGATGGCACTGGGGCAGAGAAGAGAGGTGGCAGTGGTTGCTTGGGACTTTGTAGCCTCCTTCTCTGATGGTGGGCTCATGTGCTCTTTCTGTGAAGGCATCCAGGCTGAAGCACAAACTTTTGATGCCCAGCCAGACTGTGCTACAAATGATGACCTTCAATCAGGGTGCAAAAGCCAGACAAGGATGTAAATTGAGCCCTGGGGAAGGATTTGGCCAATGGCCCCTCTGGTCCTTCAATGGCTAATCAGGTCCCTTGGGGTAGCAGCGAGTATGGGCCGGAGGTCAACTGCCTTCTGCTGCTGCTTCCCAGGAGCAGCCATTGGAGGTGTGCTGGCAGCGATTCCGGCAATAGCAGCAGCCATCAAGAGCAGGAGCTGTGGATTAGCCTCCACGGAGAGGTTCAAAGCCAAAGGGAACCCCCGGATCTGGTAAAATTGTCTTCTTGCTCACAGCAAGGAAGGGATGTGGATAAAGAAGACACGGGCTGGTTTGTTTAGGAGACCATCGCTCAAGGTGTAGGTTCAGGAACAGGCCAAGAGAGACTCTACTGTGTTGTGCTAATGGCCAGGCTACAAGGGAAGATGTAGCGCTCAAGGGTTGGAGGAAATTTCCTGGGCCTGCATCAAACTTTCTAATAGCATAGTTTAGACTTTGGAGGGAAGTTGCGCCTCAACTGGGTTACCTTTTGGTCTGCTGGGACTCCACAGATATAATCAGGAACAAAAGGCAAAAATCTCTCAGTGTGGAATCTGCTACAATATATTTTTCTGTTTGTATTAATTCTTCTTAGAAAATTATTACCAAAAAGGATTGAAATCTGGTGGTAACTGGCAGGTTTTTGGTTGGAATTTCTACTATGTTTCAAAAGCAAAAGAAAGAAAATCCTGGCATGATGCTGAGAACTTCTGCATGTCCAGGGATTCCCATTTGACCTCCATCCTAAATGAGGAAGAGCAGGTTTCGTATTTTTTTCTTTTCCTCATCTTTGGGGTTTTCAACACAGCTAAATGCTTGCATCTTCCTGTCTGTCTCTGCCTATTGCTGCTTTTAATTTCCATGCAGAAATGCTTGATAATATTTTGCAACTGTGGTTGCATCTGCTTCTTTCTCCCGCAGTTCACGGCATCAGTCTGCAAACTGTGTCTTAACTGAGAAGGACACTATGCAATTGAGCCTCAATTAGAAGATCAGAGGTGACAGGCAAATATGGCTCCCTCTGATTATACACCCTTTTCTTCCTACTCCTCTGTCCCTACCTTTCCACCCAGAAGTATACTAAACATGCTCTTGACATGTTTCCATGAAACGGGGGTGGGGGAGAAGGGTGGAAGCCCCCGGGCCCCATCTTCAAAGTTGAGAGGCAAATGTGATCTGTCTACCCACAATATGGAGCTGACTTTTCTCACGCAGAATGGAGTTCTTTGGCAAACAATAGTGAACTATTCATTTTTAATTTTAGGCCCTGAGGCTTCACAAACCTAACCATGAACCTCTTGAATGTGGCACCCCATCCTGGAAAGCTGTCCCACCTTTCTTTTTCCTTTTTGTATTTTTGCAGAAGTACATCTCTTTGCACCTCAATGAGTCTGCCTGGATTGGCTTAACAGATGAAAATGAGGAAGGTCACTGGGAATGGTCAGATGGTTCCAATCTAGCAATACAGTGAGTCTGCAAAGTTGTATTCCAGGAGATGATAATTTGAAAAAAACTGTCCCTAAAGCCTTATTTAAAATTGGGAGGCTCTAGGGAGGTTAAGTTACCATGGGTCCTACAGAGCATGTGAGTCCTCCAAACTTGTCCAAAGATGCACATATTGGCTTGACCTTGTATCTCGGGGATCCTTTCAAATTCCATTGACTATTTTTCCTTGGAACCTGAGTGACTGGGGCAGCAGTTGTAGGAGAATGGGCAAATTATCCATATTTTCTTGTCTCCTCACCATCCACTCCACATTGTCTTTTGTTTAGACAGCTTTGTACTCCTTTGGCTGCATGTAGAAATGCAATCCTCCCTCTCTGTCTTCTCAGATACTGGGCCAATGGCAATCCCAATGGAGCCATCCATGATGGAGATGTAGAGGAAGACTGTACTTCCATAAAACCCTCAGCCAGTGAAATGAACTGGTTTGATGACAATTGCCAAGAACGTAGAAGATGGGTTTGTAAGGAGAGTTTAGAAAGCAAAAACAGATAAAAGTTCATCAACCGTGACTTAGAATGGTATTAATGGTGGAAAAAACCTAAGAGGAGGATGACTAAAACGTTATTGGAATTCTACAGCAGTCACAAAATAAACAGGCCTATAGAGGCAAGTTACAGGCACATGTATTATAGCATTTTTTCTCTTAAAAAGGATGACTTTTTAAGAATAAAACATCATCAGAGTTCTATAGCAGTCATAGAAGAAGCAGACCCATCCAACATTTTGGGTCTCCAGTATGATACCTATAAAGGCAAACCATTCACAATCAATATACCTTTTTTGAGGTGGTGTATTGTTTGAAAATATTGTAGAACTAACCTTTAGGCTTCACCTGGGCATAACAATCCAGCTTCTTTCTGTTTTGCTTCTTATTTCAATTATTCAATCATGCACAGTTGCTATGGTAATTCATAGTTTAATCAAGATCAAGACATAACAAAAGATAGAACAAAATCTCTGACAGAGACTTGCCTGGTTTGCTATTTAAGAGCAGTGTGGAGAAGAACAATCCAAATTCAGTCCAAGGTTCTGAGATCTAGTTCAGAGTTATCAACTAGTCCAGAGGTCAGAATTATACAAGTAGAACATCATGCAAAAAACAGAGATCAGACTTTTCCAGCAAAGGAAAATGGGTCAGAGATGCTTCTTAAATCAGGCTGCAGCCAACCATCAAGGTATTTACTCCCTTGCTTGGTGAGAAACTTCATCGAATGTCTCTCCTTTGCTCTTCATTCTATTCAATGGGTGCGTAGGTTAGGTGACCTTACATTATCCTCATTTGATTGTTTCGGCTGTCCAGATGATACCTATTGTTAATCAGCTTCATGTGATTCTTGGCTTGGTATCTCCTGAGGCTGGTGCCGTGATGGGCTTTCATGAAAAGAAAAGACACCGGACAGAGATGATGCCTTTGGGATGAGAAGCCCCGTATTGAACTTCTCAGTTCCTTTTATTGGTTACATGAGTAGAAAAGACATGCGCATAATGTGAGAATGCGGTCAGGCTAAAAGCATCCTATTCCTTTGCTAGCTGCAGCAATCGCACACCCGCCCTGCTACATGTTATCTCAAAACAATAATAATGGGTAAGTTGAACTTAGCATGACCGTCCTTGGCTAGCCACCTGAAGTCAGATTTATTATGAGAAACCAAGTTTATCTTCCTCCTGCGTGGTACGACTGTATATCACTTGTTATGTGTCAAGTCTGCACTGAGAGGAGTTTGTTCCTGTAAGGGAGGCTGATTCCCATGAGTTTGCACCTGCAAGGGGGGCTGATTCCCACAAATCAGCACCTGAAGAAGTCAAGCTGTCTGTGCCAAGTGGGAGGCCACTGGCTGCCCCTTCATACTCCTCCTCCTCCTCCTCCTGTACCCCACTTTGGAGGCAGAAGATGGCTGGGCTTGTCCCTGCTATGGAGGAATATGTAGTCTAAGTGCTGCAGACTCAGAGGACCTGGTCTCTGTGCAGACAACATGTCAAGAAAGTTGGACATTTAGGGATAAGTGAGATCAGGCTACCTGCAAAAATCGGAAGAGTTCAGGTTCTGATGTTACCTGGGTCTTTGAATGGGAGGGAAAGTTGAACTTTCAAGAAACATAATAGGAAGAGTATGAATGCATTTGAAATTGGGTGTTGCAGAAGACTCCTGAGAAGGTGATGGACAGTCAGGACAATAAATCAACACAAGAGTTCTCCCTCAGACACAAAGCACCAGGCTCAAATTACAAAGAGCCAGCTCTCTAGAAGAAGCTCTAATGCTGGGAAAGGATGAAGGAAACAGAAGAAAAGGATGACCATCAGTAAGGGGGACAAAACTCAGTTCCAGTGGCAACAGGGGAGGAGGCATCAGGTTAGAGACAGATCCTAATGGAGAAAATCTATGGTCATTAACAGTCAACAAGGATTTGATGGCATAAAACTACCCAGTGATCTTCCGTTGCACCCTTGTCCCCCACTGCAGAGGTGGTGAGGAATAACTTTTTAAAAAGCATACAAGTTTCCCCTTTCCTTTGAACACTGAAAGGGACAAAGCAGGAAATGTTTTGGGACATTACATGAGGACTCCAGCATATGAGGTCAGACTTGGAACTAGTGCAAGCGGGTTTGAAAGCTGAGTTTCTTGCATTGCCAGCTATCTTGGTGAGTTCTAAGATATCCCTGCCTTTGTTGGGAAACTCCCAGCCAGGAAGGAAGGGGGGTCAAGCAGGGAACTAGTCTTGTCCTTGCACAGCCATAAGAGGCATAAGCCTAACACACACACACACACAAGTTTCATGAAACTTTATAATAAAGAATTAGAGGTCTTCCTGCTCTGTCATTGGCCTAGGCTTTAAGGTGGAGATGGCCTAGACCATGGGAAAACGTCTTAACTTCTATACCAGGGATCTTATATAACAAAAAATAATATCTAGAATTTATTTAACTCCATTAACTTTGAATAAAAAAGGTGTAAGATTTTGTTGAAGAAAGGATAATGCTTGTTTGACATGTTTTTACACTGTCCTAAACTTATCAGGTTTTGGGGAAAAGTACTGGATTATATAAATCAGATTTGGTGACAAAAATTAAAATTCTCAGTGGATAATGTTCTCTTGGATTATATACCTAATACATGAAATGTGACAACTGGACAATGTAAATGGATTCTCCATGTTGTTACTCTTGCCAAAAGACTGAAATTGCAACATAAGAAGGATAAATATGTGGCTGTGTGGCTGCCTTCCCTCTCCCGAGCACCAAATGCAGAAATTTCAGGTCACATATTGCTAAGTTTTACCTGTCCGGGTTCCAAGACTGCAAAAATCTGGGTGCCATTCTACATCTCTCCTATTTCCTCTAGTGCTGTTAAATGATGATCAGCTGTTCAGTCATGTCTGATTATAAGTAATCCTATGGGCCAAATCTCCCACACTTTTCGATTAGTGCCACTTCTTTCAGTTGCAATATGCTACAGCCCTTTGATGAATCTAACCACAGCATTCCAGCTGCAAATAAAGCTTCTTTCTTGGCCATGCACCCAGACTAGCCTTTTATCTTTCTGGTGCAGCTGCACATGGTTCTGTATTGCATAGGTCTGTGGTATGCGTAGTCCAGCAGGGAAGATTTAGCTGTCTGTCAAGAGGGTGGTCCTCCTGACTATTTCACTGGTTGATCAAACTAAGCTTGTGAATGACAAGTGGAGGCTATCTAGTAATGCCAGTCAACTGGAAACAGTTCCCTTCCCCTGTAAAAGCTGTGGGCAGAGCAACAGAGGGGCTTTGACTTCTGCAGAGTAGGAGCAATGCAGAGCAGTGAACCTGCAGGCCAGGATGCAATGAGCCCCTGCATAGGATCTTTCTGAGGGAGGGGGATGGCTTGGGATGGGGGCCCCTCCTCTCTCCTGCTATTGTCCTGGGGACAAAGAGGACAGTGTGAGTCTTTGGATGCTGAAGAGTCAAAGGATGTGCATCCAAATCCTGTGGGTGCAAAAGGCCCCAGGATGGAGAAACTCCAGTGTGCCAGGGGGCTGTCATGGGGTGGGGACCTTCAAGGTGGAAGGTGATCTGAGTGGATCCTTTGCCTGAGTTTTCCTCTTGGTCCTCCTGCTCTGTCATTGACCTAGGCTTCAAGGTGGATATTGATGCTATTTCCCTACCCCAGACTGGGAGCTTGTTAGATCTCACATAAGGCAATTAAGAGGAAAAGAATGTGGTTCTAAGAAAGATTGAAAACAAAAGGAGAAGGGGACAGCAGAGGAGAGATGGTTAGAGAGCATCATCGAAGCAATGACCGTGAATTAGAAAAGACTAGGGAGGGGAGCAGTGGACAGGGAGGCCTGGTGTGCTGAGGTCCATGGGGTCACAAAGAAATGGATACAAGTGGACTGAATAACAAAAATAAGGGACTTTGAGTTGTCCCTTAGAGAACCTTAGGCGAGGGGACCCACTCTGCCAAAAGTCACTTGTGAAAGGATCCGTTTTCTGCAGTGCTAAGTTCCCAGGGAACTTTAGTTACCCGCACAGATTTTCTCTTTAAACTATCCCTGCAGTTGATCGAGTGGTAATGGAGAAGCAAACATACGAGCAAAGAAGCATCTCCGTCTCCTGCTCTTCATTCTTGGGCCGAAGCGGAAGAACAAGGGGGAAAACCTCCTGAGAGATGGGAGGAGATTGTCCTGCTGCAAATGGGAGTGTGTGGGTGGTGGTAGGGGGCTCCCCAGTCACAGTCCCACCTTTAGTCCAGAAATACCAGAGTTCCTTTATCTGCATTCACCAACTTTATTTATGAGGGAGAAGTAAAAGAGGATCTCTTGAAAAAAATTGGAGCATTTTGATTTCTTCTTCTTGTTCATCTCATACTATTCTCCTTTTGAAGGTCAACAGGGACCCAGAGGGCTGAATGTCTGAATATACAACTGAACTTTTCTCTAGTCACAGTCAGCCTTTGCCATTCCTGTCTTGTGACTGTATTTTTATCTATTTCTTGGAGCATTAATATCCTTCGCCTTTTCTCTGGGGTCTCCAGGTGCCTTTCCTGGGAGGGGCTCAACAACAACCCTGTGAGGGAGATGGGGTGGGAAGTGATTGATTGCCCCAAATCTCCTCGGGAGCCACTCGGTGGCGATTGCGGTCGGGAGGGAGGGGAGCTCGGAGCTGAAGATTGAAAGCAAAACCTGCCCTGGCTCCGCGTCACACCCGTCGCTGCTCGAGACCAAGCAGGGAAATGCGGAAGGAGTTGCTGGCACCGCCGCTGCTTGAGCCGCCTGCTCTTCGGTCCAGGGCCGGGCCGGGCCGGGTCGCGGGAGGAAGCGACGCGGGGGCTCCCTGCCAGCCCCTAACGCCCCCGCCTGCGTCCCAGCTCGGCCGAAAACGTCCGCTCCGGGATCAGAGTTGCTCAACTCGGCGCCGGGCAGTGCGGAGCTGTTGAGCTCCGGAAAATCCCACAATTTGTCGGGGAGGCACCCCTCCTCCCGAATCGTTACACCTCCCCCTCACTCGCCAAATCAAATATATCCGCTGCCTTTTGAACTGCCTCACCTCCCCCGCCTCCTTAATTGGCCCGAGAACAGACTTTTTTCTCAGGTCGGAAACAAGGCAAGCGAAACTACAGGGCTTTAGCCACGGCTTGCGTACCTCAGTCGTTCTGATCAACGCGGCTCTCCGCCGGGTTTCCCGATTCCGGTTTTACGGGGAATTAGGGGTACTATGATTGTACAGCTTTTTCCCCAATATCCCATAATATGTGGCCAGCAAATACGTGTTTTGCCATAATTAGACATCAGGTGTCCGCAGAGGGAAAAGCGTGCGAAACGCGAGTCGAGGAAGCGCTTCGACGACAGACGGTCGCATCAGTGGCCGACACAGCGAGCCCCGCTAACCGGGAATAACACTACGAAAAAGAAAAATGACATAAGGCACCCATCGGACCTGTACGTTTTTTCTTCCTTTCTTGTAAAATAACTATTTCAAAATGTTACTTTCATAGTTGCAAACTTTATTGTACAGTTTATTGTAACGAAATATATTTTGTTAATGGGAGAGTTATTGAAAAGGTAGGTAGATGGCTTGTTTTCAGGTAGCAAAGAACTCAGATTGTGGATATTTAGCATCATCCTGGATCAAGTTAATACTCATGTATTTAGCATCACTAAGGTGCCAATCACATACACGTTATATCATGTTTAATTCCTTCTGTTAAAAATGTGTTTTGTGTTGTTTTGTGTGCTGAGAACACAATTTTTGTGTCTTTGCTCTACGCTATAGATCTTAAAATACTTTTTATATTTTCAGTTAAGCTTAGGTAACATTTTTAAAGTTAAAATTTTAAGTCTCAGGTTGCAAAGTTCTTAGGTATAACGAAACTAGCTGGGAATTGTGAAAGATGAAATCCATCCTCTGGAAGGGGATTGACAAGGTTAGATAACACTTCTCTTTTGGTTCATATTATTTTCTCTGTGGAATATCTTCAGTTTGCAATAAAACACATTATCACATTTTAAAAAACATAGAAGGAAGCTAATAGTTGGCAAAAGAAAATTCCCAGAGATTTTAACTGGACATTTTCACACTGAAGTAACATTCAAAACTCTTGATACTTATTGGACTTGTGTGAAGTTGAATGCTTTTCAACTTGGTTGCTTTTTCAAACAAAGTCATCAACTTTCATAAGAAGCTGAGCATCACAAATCATAAAATATCATGACACTTTCTTCAATTTAAGCCGTCATAGTCAATAAAAGAGTGAAAGAATCAGTACTGGGTTACAATTGCAAAAACAACAGAATGCTTTTGATTTGAATCAAAGGCAAACCATTCAACATTACAGTAATCCAAGTCTATGCCCCAACCATTGAGGTTGAGGTTGACTGGTTTTATGAAGACTTACATTTTAGAACTCACACCAAAAAATATGTCCTTTTCATCACAGGAGATTGGAATGCTAAAGTAGGAAATCAAATGTTAACTGGAATAACAGGTTAAGTTTGGCCTTGGAGTACAAAATGAAGCAGGGAAAAGGCTAACAGAATTTTGTCAAGATAATATGCTGGTCATAACAAATACACTTTTCCAAAAACCCAAGAGGCGACTCTTCAGATGGACATCATCAGATGGTCAACACCAAAATCAGACTGATTATATTATTTGCAGCCAAAGAAGTAAAAACAAGGCCTGGAGCAGACAATGCTCAGATCATGAGCTTCTTGTTGCAAAATTCAGGCTTAAATTGAAGAAAGTAGGGAAAATCACTATGCCATTCAGGTATGACATCAATTATATCCCTTATGAATATACAGTGGAAGTGAGGAACAGATTTAAAGGATTAGATCTGGCAGACAGAGTATCTGAAGAACTATGGACAGAGGTATGTAACTTTATACAAGGGTAGCTACTAAAACCATCCCAAGGAAGCAGTGGCTGTCTGATGAGGCTTTACAAACAGCTGAGGAAAGGAAAGGAAAGTGAAAGGCAAAAGAAAAAGGGAAAGATACACCCAACTGAATGTAGATTTCCAGAAAATAGCAAGGAGAGATAGGAAGGCATTCTTCAATTAACAATGCAAAAAAAACAGAGGAAAACAGTAGATTGGGAAAGACTAGAGAGCTCTTCATGAAAATTGGCATGATAAAGGACAAAAATGATAGGTTCCTAACAGAAACAGAAGAGATTAAGAAGAGGTTGAAGAATACACAGAAGACCTCTACAAGAAAGATCTATATGTCCTGGATAACCACAATGGTGTGGTTGCTGACCTAGAGCTAGATATCCTGGAGTGTGAAGTTTCGTGGGCCTTAGGAAATATTACTAACAACAAAGCTAGAGGACATGATAGTATTCCAGCTGAACAATTTAAAATCCTAAAAGATGATGCTGTTAAAGTGCTGTACTCAATATGCCAGCAAATTTGGAAAAGTCAACAGT
>JANHZU010000324.1:1859-12637 GCA_032468055.1 Acrochordus granulatus
CTTCCCAGCATCACAGTCTTTTCTAATGAGTCCTCCCTGCGCATTATGTGGCCAAAGCACTTGAGCTTCAGCTTCAAATGTAGGCTTACAATAAAGTAAAATTAGCTCATCTGGTTGTGTTTCTAGTCTGGTCTGCCTCGGAAGGGCGACCCTATCGCAGGTAGAATTCCGATCTACAGGTAGACACTCATGTGGTGAGACGAAACAACTATAATTTCTTGCCATCTTCCTTGGGAAGAAAACTGCAGTTGGAGCATCAAGGAAATACAATTGCGTTTGGAGCACCGTGGAAATATCGAACTTTTTCTGAAAATCCTGAAAAGTGCATTTGGAGCATCCTTCTGTGGAAATACTTTGTGTGCTCAGGCCCAAGAGGTTTCTGCTGCATGAAACGAAGGACACCCTGCCTCCTTCATGCCGCATAAGGGAGACAAATGCTCCAGAGTAGTTTAATCTTCACCACAGCTTGGGCAAAGGTCTATCTTAGGGCTACAGGAATAGCTGTAAGCCAGCACTAACTGGGAAGGGGGCCGGGGTTTGTTTTGCTCTCAGCATTTACTACTTGAAGCAGATGTCTCACTCTACCTATTGGTAGAGTTGGCCCAATTCCCAAGGAATATTCAGGCAGGAAAATCACACCATGTGCATTCTCTGCAACCTCCAACTTTTCCAGATCCAAGCAGCCCTCGACCTTGACCTTTATCGTGTTTAGAAGCAAGCGCATGATCAAAAGCCCGTTCTTCCTTTCTTGGCCTGTGGCTCAGCTTCTCCCGGCCTTACGTTTGTCACTGTCCCTTTCATGCCGTCTTTGAAAGCTCGGCGCTCAGCGAGTCAATTCAGCGGACGCTGGATAAATCTGTGCTCGCATCAAATCAGGAAAAAAAAAACCCAAATTAACCCCAAAATACCGAAAAGTTAAAATCCAAACAGGACACGTTCCAAAAGGGAACATCATTTCGAATGCTCATTTTTGAACTTGAAAACATCTCAGTTATGGGATCAACTGACGTCTTCCACGCCTCTGAGGCAGCATGGCACATGCCGGTGTTCTTTAGATATGCTGAAGTCTCCTTAGCTCGGTTGGCTGGAAACTGGGAGAGTTCAGTTTCAACACATCTGGAGGCTGCAGGCCCAAAAATATGATCAGCAAACAAACAAAAGTCTGTTCGGTGGCCGGAATAGCGTCCAGAGCTCGCGCCCAGGCAAGCCCCGCGCTCTATTTCAACTGCACGCTTCCCCGGAGCAAAAAAGAGCTGATGCACCCTATTCAGAGGCACTTTAATATGGAAATATGAAATGCAGCTCTGCCCCACTAGAGGGTGGTCTGGCCTCCTCCAACTCAATAAAGGGGCACGCAAGTATGCGAGCTGCTGCTTTTAAGCCGGTCTGCGCCGCACTGATCGGAGGGACATCAAAGGAGTCTTGCTTCCAGCGTTTTCCTATTCCTTTATGTCTCCTCAAGAAGTCGAAGTATCCCTTAAATTTCAAAGGAATTGCGTAAATCCCTGCATGCCTCGAGCTCAATAAATATCAGCATGCTCTTAAGAGCCCCCGAAAACTCCTGACGTGCCAACAAGGAGCCTAATGCCAGGATTCAGAAGAACCGTGTGGTTTTTCTGCATGTCGGCGTAACATCGGAGCCAAACGCTGAGTACTCCGTGCGACTCAACGGATGCTGGTTGCAGAGCCCGACAGGAATCACAAGGAGGCAGTGATATGGGGTCACCTGAGGGGTGCGGCTTACGGCGTCCATCTGTGTTTCCATGGTTGGTATGAGAAGTTAGACACGTCAAGCACTATAAAAGGTCAATCGCTGGCCGCTGGGGATGTCGGTCCCACCTCTCATGCTCCGCTCCCCTGCCATTTGCGATCAGAAGCAAGGGCAAGGAAGGAAGAGTCACGGCTTTATGTCTCTTGCCTTCCCTTTCTGGGCAGCAGTGTGTTTGTGGTCTAGAAGAAGAAGAAAGCCACACCTTACATCAAGCCCAGGTCATTAAGCCGTCCTGTAGATAGTGACCTGGGGTTGATGTGAGGTGTGGCATCCAGGGGAAGCTGTTGCTGTATTTAGGAAGCATTTGGGGGGCGCTCGCCTTGCCGTGGACGTTCCCATCGAGTTGAAATGCCAACTGATGCCATTTCAACTGAGTCAAGGGTAGGAATATTGCCAAGCAACAAAATAATTCACGCGTTAATCCATCAGGTGTTTTCATTTTCGAAATGGTCGTTTCAGTTCTGAACAGATCCTGAAGAACCCCACGCTCGCTCACTCATGCCTTAGTCGTGCCATCATTGGACTTAGTCATCTCTACACGGGGCTGTCCTTGAAGAGCGTTTGGAAGCTACGACTGGCGCAGAAGGCCGCTGCGCGGACCATCTTGGGGCCCCAAGAATGGCCCACGTGACATCTCTGCTCTAAAAGCTGCACGAGCTGCCGGTTTGCTTCCAGGTGCAATTCAAGGCGTTGGTTTTGACCTTTCAAGCCCTTCATGGCGTGGGTCCTGGTTATTTGAGGAACCGGTTCACCCCTATGGGAACAGCCCACCCCACAAGGGCTGGCAGAAGGGGCATGCTGTGGACTCCACCAGTAAAGGAATTTTGGCTGGAGGGGTCTGGGAGAAGAGCCTTTTCTTCCATGGCCCCTGTCCTGTGGAACCTCTTGCCACCTGAGGTAAGGTCTGCCTCCATCCTTTCAGCCTTCCAAAAGGGCCTGAAGACCTGGCCCTGCCATCTGGCTTGGGGCTCCAATGGGGGTATGTCAGCATGGAGGTGCCTGGTGGATTAAGCTACTCGCACTTTACTCCACAGTTACTCCACCCCTCCCGGTTAATCCCCTGGTTAATTTCTCCGCCTGTTTAATTTTAAGTGATTTTTAACTAATCTCAGTAGTTCGATGTTACGGATTTTACTGTTGGTTTTTGTTGTTGTGAGCCGCCGAGAGTTGTCTCTGAATTCGGCAGCATATCCGTTTAATAAATAAATAAGCTCAGAGGCATTGCATTAAAACGAATCAAGACTCCAGGTACCTGAGGACAGTCTGATGATTTTTTCTTTCTTTCCCCATTTCAAGGCCTGTCGCCTTGGAATTTAAAAAGGTGCCGTGCTTTGCTCCCCTTGGAAATCTGGGTGTCCGTACACTGAGGCATTGTGCTTCCAGAAGAAATATAGCCATCTTTCCATAAGCAGACTTTCACTAAATCCTCCGGGAGGGTTTCATGAGGTGTGCCAAAATCGTCCCGTCTCAATTTCACTCTGATTAAATTATTTTTTACGAGCACGTTTTTGTCATTAAATGGACATACAAATGACTTAATCTGAAAGGGTATCAAATTCATTCCTCAGGTCTGGTCTCCCCTTAGGAATATTTCGACATCCGCATAAGCCTGGAGAAAGGAGCACACACAGCTTCACGGAACATTTTTCCACGCCACATTAGAAAAAAAAAAAGCAATAGAGCAGTGACGGATACCGTGCAGGTTGATACAGGAACAGATGTAAAGCAAACCCAACTGTTCGAAGATTAAACAAGGCGCAGCGCTAAGAAGAAGCTATTTCCCAAGATAACTTTTGCCCCTTTCGTCGGTTTGGGTAGCCGAATCGTTGAGCACTACTCGTAGATCATGTTAGCGATATGAATATGCAAGGTTTATTCGCAGTTAATGTCTAAATAATCTGAAACAGGGGTGGCTCAGGACCAAACCTAACAAGGGCCGTAAGTCTCAAATGTTAACTGGGTCAGAATTGTCTGTATTTTTTCTGGGAGAGGTCATGGTTTGTGTTTAGATCATCTGGGGAGAAGGGTTGTGTTGTTTGTTTTCTAAACCGTGTTAAGCCCGAAATGTCTACGCCACTCTTTCAAAATGGCCAGAAGCCGTGTCTTCACTGCGGTTGGAAAATATCCGGGGGCTTCTGAAAAGGGGTCTAAAGCTAGAGCATGAGCCAAAATCATATCACTGAGGATTGGTCGCACCTCTTAGTTGCGTCAAACAAAACGGTGCCAATTTGGATTTTTTTTAGAGAATTTAACAGCTGCCCATCTTAACGATCTTGCACCATTCCGGGTGGCCAACAATGCCTACAAAAAGGCAATGTAGGAAAACCCCATTAGAATAATGCAGTCCAGGGATGTGTTTTTCTTCTTCTTCTTCTGGCAATTCGCATTGTCTGGAGGGACATACCAAACATGGCTTTTGTTCAACAGTGATTTCATTGAACATCACCCAGTGGAAAAAGTTGCTTGAGAACATGATCAGGCCCAGTCGTGTTTTTCTAGTTTGTATTTCCATTCTACAGTTGGCTTCCCTATTTCTCAGTTGTTTCAGGCCACGTGTCATGATTCTTAGAGACCAGGTCCTGGTTCTGCTCTGCATATGCAAAGCAAGAGTATGATCCCACTGGTCAAACCTGGGAGAAATGTCCTAGCAATGTGGACAGCATTGTTTTTACATTATATCAATCAAATCAAAAGAAATGACAACTGCCATGAATTATTGTGGGATATAACTTCCCTCTGGCAATTTAATATTGCCGATGTCCAATGGTAGGCCAGAGTGAAATCCCCTTTTTGGAAATCTCTGCCAGCCATGCTGATTTTCACAATGGCAAGAATTTGCAAAATACTTTTCTGACTGAGATAATAGCTCCTGAAACGAGTTCAACATTGGTGGGAATCCAATTCTTCTCTTCCCAGGGGAGCACAGCATGAAGTCCCAGGGCTGTATGCATTCTTTGAAGTCTTGGTTGGCATCTAAGATCTCCTCTGAATGTTGCCATCACATCATATTTTTCTCCATGATGGTAGAAGAAAATCATTTGCAAAGCACAGGAAGCAATCATATTAACTGCATTTCATTAACTCCACACAATTACTCTGAATATTTAAATGGAAATATTGGCCTTGCCCAGCCAACCTCTGTGCCTAGCTCCATCTAATTTGAGGAGTACAGTTCGTGGCATAACACCCAAAGGGCAAATGTCCTTACACTGTCTTTGCACATCTGCTGGAGTGCCTTGGAGAAGAATATCACTTCTCTCATCAGATTTGGGGTTTTTGTAAAATTCTTTATACCTTTTAATTGATTCCCAACTGTTTGATTCATTTATATGACATGGTGGCAGCTCACTTGCTTTTACCTGTACGCAGGATTGTAGCTTGTCCTTCCATCAGCTTGGTCAAACATCTATTCACTGTAGAGAACAAAACTTTAAATTTTTTTCTGGGTGAAAATATATGGAAATTCGCCTCTGTACAACAGATGAAATGCTCTGGTGAGAATCTCTAGATGAATCTAGCTATTTAAGAATGTTTAGTTATAGGCATCCATTGGAAACCATCATCATTTTGGACTCATTTCCGTGATGACTTCAAGATATGCATGGCATCACTTTCCTTCTTGAGTCTCCATGGACACCTATGCGATAGGGCCAATTAGAAACCTTAATGATACCCATGCATCATCTTTAGTGTACAAATTATACAAATCACATAGTTCTCATCTGTGAGATAATGCCATGATGTTTGCGTTATCACTCTTCACCTGGCAGATAGCTAGTATTTTGACTCTCTGCCAAGGTTTGATTGAACAGGCTGATACAAGATCATTGATGGGAATACTTCAGCTGATTGCCACCAAAACTAAAACCTTTCAAAATCAAAGAGGAGCTCTTCACACACACACACAATGGATAAATTCTAGAGTCTTTTAAGGCTGAACTATTTTCAATGTTAAATAATAAATAAATCAATCCTCCTTCCCCTTCAACACCGATCCAAACTTTAAAATTATTTTCCCCTCTCACCTGATATGATTTGTAAATCATGTTGCTTGAACTGGTAGACCAAGCCCTTGACTTAAATTCCTTTTAAATAGCAGTCTGAGAGAAACAATACATCAAAGCCATATCCCGTTAGAAGTGCAGAGCACAGGATTGTGAAGCTAGCAGAAATCAACTGGAAGATATCAAACTACACACACCTGGGAATGCAAAGTATGATAAGGAGCTCCATGCAACTTCTCAAGTCTTCCTAGAGTCCAACTAGCTGTGCGGTGGGGAGTGCAGGTCACGGGAAGCCATTTGTGAAGTCTTCATGCAAGGTAGCTTCATGGAGAATGAGGACCTCAAATAGCCAGGTTTCAGGAGGTTTAGGGGCTGAGGTCTCTCAGACCTCCAAAAGAAAAAGAGGTCCAGGGATTTTGGAGCAAGATTCTGAATAATGAAGTAGGAAAATACTTGTCTGGAGATAGCTAGTTTTCATAGATACAATTCATTCATTCGTTCATTAATTAATTAATTCATTCATTCATTCATTCATATGCTGCCGAATTTGGAGGAGATAAGTTCTTTAGAACAACAAAGAGACTGAATATTTTTTTTCCTTCAAAGGAAGCATTTACAAGGGGTATGACTTTTTCTATATTGTCCAGTGGGTAATATGGATGAATTGCTGTGCGTGGGTGAAATAAGCCTCCCAATCATCTTCTCAATTATCGTATCCAAAAAAAAAAAAAGCGCTGATTTGCAAATAGGGTAACAGAAATGAAGGAGGTAGGTAAGTGGATTTTATTGCTTTAAGGCAGAATTAGATATTTGCTGGGTACAGGGGTATTTAAACAAAAATCTTCTTTGTAGATGCCTCCTAGAATTGTGACATATCTAATCTTCATCAAGGCAAGCAGTTTGATTTGGATACGGCTTCTAAGATTTAAATGATTTCTTGATGTCATTCAAGTTTAATCAAGGGATATTCAGTCTACTTACTTCTAGCACACCTTTAATTGCTGTAGGCAAAAGTCTCCTTATCCTGTATTACGGAGACATTTAATGTGTTACATGTATCGCATTTCATGTGAATACAGAATAGATTTATGCATCATTTGATGCACTCCTCCACCTTCACTAATTACATTTTTCTGTGTCTCTTTTGGCTACCTTCGTTCTGATCATCGAAGAACTTGGATTGTCGGTCGTCATTGTGGGTACATCTCTGATTTCCCTCATGAGATTCATGAGAAGCTGTAAAAAAAAGGACATTTTCAGAGTTGGTAGAACTATCGTTTTCTTTTATTCCTAAGAGAGATATATACAGCTAGTCCTCACTTAGCGACCATTCAAAATTACAATGGCTCTTCCAAGAATTACTTATGACCCAGTTCCAGAGTTTCAACATCCAGCGATCATAAATTTCATTTACGGCCATTTGTAACATCCCACGCTATGTGATTTTCGGCATTTTTTGCAGGTTTCCTTCCAGTTTCCAGCAAAAAATGCCCATTGAAGCTCACAGGTTTAACAGCTACCACATTCACTTAATGACCGTGGCATTCACTTCATGACCACTGCAAAAAAGGTTGTAAAAACAGATATGGCCATTTAACAATGGCCATGACTTATGATCATAATTCCAGGTTCGATTACAGCTATAAATCAAGGATTATCACAGATCCTTTTCTTGTTCAGAGGTAAGCAAAAAACTACATCTGTCTGATTGTGGATCATTTTTTTCCTGGTTGTTGTCATCAAGCTAGAATGGAACCCATTCATAATGTCGTAGATGGAAAGAGGTACAGAAATGTTACACCGCTACATTTAAAAAAACTACTTCTTGTAAAAAGTTACAACGGAATATTAATTTGTCTGCGTCCCTCATATTGTCTAATTAGTTTGAGAGTGCTTGTTCAGGATCTCACCTAATCCATGATTCAGATTTAAAATTTAATGTCACTATAGGGAAGAAGCGGTCTATAATAAACACACAGAGTAATATTAGGCCCAATTTAAGGTGTTAGCTTAGCCATTAAGTCACACATGCACAACTGCTTCAACTTCTCACATTCTACAGGATTCCCACAAACTATTTTGAAAGTTTCCCAATCAAAATATAACATGAGCTGCCTTAATCTTTTCCAGAAAAGCATGTGCTCTTCTACAATCTCTCTCAAATATGATCTTCAACTTTATGCTCACTCTCTCTCTGTGATAGACATTGGAACTGAGGCATTTTAAATGATATTGGACGACAACTCCTGTCGGCTTTCCTACATTCTCTAGAGGAAGCTAATAAGAAATGAGCTCCAAAAAATGTAGATGGCTACAATATTCCACTCTAAATGCTCTTCCAAACACAGCTTTGGGCTTCTAACAATCCTTTTTTCTTCCAGGTTCCTATTTGGACAATTTTCTGGACAACTGTATGAAATTACATCTCTGTTGAGTTTTGCCTTTTGATCATTTGCTGTGGTCAGTCTTCATAGCTATCGATGACTCCTGGTTTCTCAGGGTGTCCCTTTTATGTAGACTGACTGAGATATCACTAATGACTTTCAGATAAGCTACTAGCAAGCTTATTTATGGGGTACTCAAGGAAGGGCATTTAGATCACCACAAGCCTCAGAAGTAGTTGTAAATCCCCCTCCCATCTCATTTAAACAACAGAGAACTGACCCCACAGTGGGAGTAGGGAGGGGATAGAGTCAGAGTCATTTAAATAAAGAAAAGACATTAATTTAGAAACAAAACACGTTGTTTCTACAGCTCTGTGGCAGGTAATGAAATAAAAGGAGCTCACAAGCTTTCAGATGAGAACATTAGCTGGATTAGCCCCTGCAACAAGATCAAAGTAAAGGCATTCAGGTGGCTGTCAGATAGTATCAGACAGGGAGACTCACCACAAAGCTGGTGGAACCTATCAATCCTTTTCTTACTCTGTTAACAACCACCCACCTTTACCACATTTACACCCACACTGTGTTTACAACATCCTGCCCTTAGTTCAGTGTTCTGGTCTATTAGATTCAGTAAACCTTGAGTAACCTTACCAAGGATCCCATACCTCCAGGAACAATTTGTTCAGGGGCTTTAGCTTCCTCTTTGATCAAGAAAGAACAATAGGCAGTGCATTGCTGAGTTATTTGTTATGCGCTGGGTGTCAATTTTTAGACAAGACCTCGAACGCTTTCTTGGACCACCATGATTTTGCATTAACTGAGCATCCCTGTAGTCTGCCAGTGTTCATTCCGATTTCACCACTAATGCACCCATTACTAACGACTTTAACCATTACCTTCCAACCTTATCTCTACCTTACCATTACTGCTAACAGAGTTTATAAGATTTCAGCTAAGAGGAATAATGTAATTTTGTTCTGAATTACTTCAAACATTACGCTCTGTGCTAGTTTCACAGAAAAAGCAAAAAAGTATTTGGGAGGAAAAGGACTTCACACGTTATCTGCTCCTTCGTATATTTTTCATATAATTTCGAAACCACAAAACGACTTGATTTTTTTTATTCCTGATGCTTAGTAAAAATGAAACTCATATCCACCTAGGCACAGCGACTTCTCAAATACTTTATTTAACATTTAATTCTCCCTTGCATCTTTTCATGCCTGTAATTAGTATGATGGTCCTCATCCTCATACTGAATTATTTTCTACCAGTTTTCATTCAGTCCCAAGGAAAGACATGGGCAAGTGTCCTTGCATTGATTTCTTTATGAAGTGGCTATAATGAGTGTGAAGTATCTTTGTGCAATCATCTCTCTTTTCATCTTCCTGGTTTCCCTCTCTTTTTTTTAATTCCCAAATAAAAATATGGACCAAAGAGGACAGATTGGCTTCAGATCTCAATCTAATGCTATCAGTGCTTCCTTTTGGTTCCTTCTTTCAATTCCATCATCAAGGCAGTGGATCCATAAGTTGTTGTAGGTAATTTGTAATTGTTGTAAATTGTAATTTACTGTCAAAATCTGTTTCGCAATCCTGCTAGGATTTTTCAGGTTTTAAAATATGGGCACTGAAGAAGGCTTCAGAATGATAGAATGACATGTAACAAAAAAAACAGCAGCAGAAGAAATAAGTTTTTTCACGACAGTACCGCCAAAATATTTTTTTAAAAATATTTATTTTGAAATAAATTTTCAAAATAAATTCAAAAATGCCACTAAACCTTCTGAGGTTTAGTTTTCTGACGCCAGCTCTATAGTTCTTGATTATTCATCTGTAGTCTTCCATGTATATCTGCATCTACAGCAGGGGTGTCCAACCTTGTCACCTTTAAGATGTGTGGAGTTCCCTAAACTAAATGCACTTCTTAAATACCCCATGAATGAACTTTCTAGTAGCTTATCTGAAAGTTATTAGTGATGTCTCAGTCAGTCTACATATAAAGGACACCCTGAGAAATCAGGGGTCATTGATAGCTATGAAGGCTGATGTCAGCAAAATCTGGAAGTTGAAGTCCACACATCTTAAAGTTGCCAAGTTGGACACACCTGAACTACATTATCTTCTTTCTGACCTGATTTGTTTTTCTATACTCCTGTTTGGACAAAATAAATCATCAAAATCTTGAAAAGAATGTAGGGAAACTAAGTTATTTTGCAGGCGAAAGGTCTTTTTGAGAGCTTGCAAAACAGACTTTGACAGTAAATTAAAATTACAACAATTCGCAATTACCTACAACTTATGGATCTACTGCCTTGATGATGGAATTGAAAGAAGGAACCAAAGGGAGCATAGACAACATTGAGATCTAAAGCCAATCTGTCCTCTTCCAGGGTCCATACGCTGGTATCATTTGGACTAAGTTTTCTAGAAAGACTGAAAGGCAGCAAATTTCCCAGACTAATCAAACTGGTAGCAAACAGTTGACCAAACAGAAAAGTCCATGGAAGAATTTTGTTGTTCGGTCGCTCAGTCGTGTACGACTCTTTGTGACCCCATGGACTGCATTACGCCAGGCCCCCCTGTCTTGCACTGCCTCCCGGAGTCTTCCCAAGCT
>JANHZU010000331.1:7353-26328 GCA_032468055.1 Acrochordus granulatus
AATCATAAACAATAGCACAATGTTGAAATCCAGTACTTTCATTAAATGGAACATCTTCATGCTTTCAGAAACAGAAAACAGCATTAGCACTGAATTTAAATCATATGCAAACTTTCTTATGATTTGAAAGACACTTAAGGCTATTTTTTTTTTGACAAAACTTTGGCTCAGGAATTTGAAGTGGTCATTTTTATTATAATACTATGTTGGATTTGATTGTTGCTTGCTTGCACACTGCCCAGAAATCTGTTTAATTTGGACAATCAATAACATTGTAAAATAAAAAAAAATTAAAAAAAGTATTTCATAAGACCTGGCTGTACAACTAGGTCTTTGGCAAGAATGAGAATGAATTAAGCCCTTCTTTTTCTTTGTTCCCATCGGAGTTGGTGATCTTTGCCATCATTGTCCTTTTTTCCCCTTTGTATTGTTTACTTGTTTTAATGATTTTAACAATTTGTAAACCTCCTAGAATCATAGGGAGTCAGGTAGCACATAAATTTAGTAATAAATACTCAACTAAAATATCTAATCAAATCATTACCCCAGTTGGGAAGCTAGAAACAGCTCCTTTCATAGGAGTGTACCATCTCAGAGAAAGGTTCAGAAGGATACAATAGGAGAATTATTTAAAATTTAAAGAATTTAAACCCAGCTACCTTGGTGTCTTTTTGCCATTTACTGCAGAGAGAACAATTAAATGAAAGACTAGAGTATATAATATTGATCTGTATGCAAACTCTCTCTGAAAATTACATCATGTAAATGAAAGCTAAAATATGGATTTCTTATATGTGTGCATTTATTGAATCAGAATAAGATGTACTGTGTTAGATATTTTAAAAATACACACATTTCCTGCAACAGGTTGTTGTTTAAATATCTAGCTTTCTTGCACTCAGATATGTATTGTAGTTGCTTGGCTTCTGAAGATTTGGCTTGCCTAAAATATGAATGTTTAGTTTTGTCAGAATTAATTTAATGATACCAGAATACAACAAAAGGAGCACGGTGACTACTTATAAAAAACTCAAGACAGGGACCATGCTAAACACATCTTGCTGTCACTATGACAACTCCAAGAGAAAGCTTTGTTTGTTTTAAATGCTTGTTTTACCTGAGCAATAGAAATTCTTTTTGAAGTCTGAAGCTGCTATTGAATCTAGCATTTTTGGGTGCTACCTGAGAATAAATGATTTTGTTTTGTTTTTCGGATCCCAGATGGGAAAATGGTATTGAAATCTCCATACAGTAGACTGAACATGAACCCTATTGAGGTTGGAAAGAGAGCAAAGAATGCCATTTGGATGCTGGCTCCAGGAAGGTGACATGCCAGATGATCAGATGAACAAATTCATTTCAGAGTTTTTGGAGAGAGACTAAAAATAAGCAGAGGATGAGATGCCAAGGCAGTGACTTAGTCATGAGAAATGGGGAACAAAAGAGGAGAAAATACTAACATGCCAGAAGAAAGATAAAAGGAACCAGGCTGGGTGGGAAGATACAAGTGGAAAGGCAGCCTTTGTGTGATTTATGTTGTCTTGGGGCGGGTGCAAAATGGTTGCAAATAAAGGTCAAGGAAAAAGTGGTGAAAATGAAGAACAGAGTGACAAGAACTCTCCAAAATTCCATGACAGCAGAAGCACTGAGGGGGGGGGAGATAATTTCCCTCCAATCACCTATATCTACGACCTTATTTTATCTATTTTAGGCATAAATAATTTCATAAACTAATCCAGGACATCTAAGAAGTGGAACACTCCATGCAAATGCATGAACTCCATGACAATCATTTTCTTATCACATATTATTCTGATGCTCCACTTTTTTTTAAACAAGATATAAAACAAATCCCAGAACAAAACAGGAAGTCATCACCCCATTTTCAGCAACCTGCTTACATGCTTTTTATTCTGCTTTTGGTGATAGTAATGAAGAGCCTTTATCCAAGGGTAAACAGGACTTGAGATGTACAGCTGATATCAGCAAGAAGATAAAAGATAAAGCAGCTGCTTGCAGCTAACCGCACATTAATTAAAACTTTTATCTTTTCCGTGCTTCCAAAGAACTACCTTGAATCGAATTGTTTAGCCAAAAGACTAATAAGAGATTGAGGTACATGTCAGAATAAAATGACAAGTGAAATATTGGCAAGCAGACTGGATTTTTGCTGTACTAATAAATCTATGAAAATCAAGTTTCATTTTTTGCTGGCGATTATATTTCTCAAAATGCAAAATTAAAGCAATCAGCAGTGATAAATGAAATGGTCCTGTCTTTGGAAATAATTTCTCATTCTTCTTTATTTTATTAGGGAGCTCAGCATACATTTCTGAAAAAAATATTTCTGACATCTACTCTGGGAAGATTAAGTGGTTAGCTGAAATCCCTTTATTGGAAGAAAATAACTATTTCAGAAATGGCAGCTTTTCAGATCTGTGCATTACAAATGTCCAATAAGAAGATTAAAAAAAACCCAAACAGAATCAAATGTAATACATTTTAATTATATAGTGTTGTCACTTCGTTAGCTAATTGGCAACTAGGAATATCTGAGACAAAGATATTTGTCTTTGATAAGATAAGATAAAAGGTATCTTATCTTGCAGAATAAAAAAATTCACTGAGGCAAAACTTAAACACCAATAATTTATCAAATTAATATAGCCACCCATCTCACCAGAAGTGGCTCTTGGTAGCATACAAGCATCAAATAAAACAAGAATATAAAAACAATCATTATAAAATATGGAAAGTCATAATTAAAAATTAAAATGTTATTTAAAAATTAGAGTATACAAACCACAAACAGAAATACTATAGTAACCAGATATCACCTATAATATGGGAGCCACCTTAAAATGGAGATAGTTTATTGAGTTTGCACTATAAAAACAAAGGACCCTGGTTAATGCTGTTCCTAGGACTTGCTCAGACTTCTGTTCCCAAATCTAAATAATTTAGAATTATCTGCAGCTTAAATAATTTAAAATAAAGTTTTTCAATTGCCTCTTTGTGAGGAATAATGAGAGCTGCACTTTAAGCAATTGCAACCACAGCTGGATTTTGTTCCAGTCTGAAGCTGCGACTTGGAAGATGTAACTTGGAGTTGAGCCAGAAGCTTTGACTGAAATAAGTGGAATAAGTTCCACCATGTTCCTGCTACAGATGTGCTAAGACTACGACTCTCAGAATTTTCCAGACAGATGTTGATTCCTGGAATTCTGAGAGTTGAACTTCTGATCTATCTGGTGAATATTAACTTGGAAATGGATTTATCTGAAAAAATCCAAAAGCTTAATACTACTTACCAGTCATAAAAGTCAGTGCTGCATATCTCTATTTGTTCATATAGACAAATTCCAGATGCACGTATTCATAGTTTGAGTAAACCCTCTGGATTAAGGTCAGCTTTAGGTTTAAATCCTGTGGGGGGGCAACCTCAACTCAGTATTAAGTGCCAATGCTTGAACTGCAGAAGGTCTTATTAGATCCCTCACAGTTCTTGTTGAGAAGGACCAGCTGGTAGGTGAAATGGAGGACCATCACAAAAAAACTGAGCAAAGGTCAGTAGCCTGAGTAAAAATGGAGTAGATGAAAGAGAAACTAATTCTGAACTCCTAGAAGAGTATATACCAGCTCTCTTACCAGTTCAATTTCAAAATTGAGAAAGCCTTTTGGATAAAAGGTGAAACGTCTTCTACTTAAAAAAAATCCAATCCAGATGCCTGTTTTTAAACTTTTGTTGTGACCCACCTGAATAGACGACATTTATTTTGGCGTATGGCGTATCATACATGGATTCACAATAGCATTTAGCCTCGATTAAAAACACATTAAACTATAATTACTAGAAAGATCTGCATTCAAATCCCAATGTCTAGGCCACTGAAGCGCATCAACATTTACAAGGGAAAAACCAGAAACTGGGCCAGAATATAGACCACAGGAACGGGAGCCTCATAGATGGCACCTTGAGTTGCACAAAATAAATTTAATGAACAATTCCTTTGTTTGCTCACTAATGAAGACATATCTGGAGAAGCAGGAAGAGTCGATCGAGGACTTAAACATCGCAGAGTGAATATAAAGGACTGGGAGAAAGGGAATTTGACGAGGCAGAGCACGTTCTGCCCTATCTCCTTACCCTCGAGGCCACCAAGTGCAAGGCTGGGACTACGGCTGTATGAACGAGGTTCCCATTCACCACCAACCGGATCTCAATGGAATCGGTAGTGAAGGCCAAAATGTATGGGAAGGCGCAAACTGCAGGAGACAAAGGGTGAGCGTACGGGGTTTTCTTAATGAAGAAACCAACCCAGGAGCACAGGCAGCCATCAAGCCATCCAGATGTGCTTTTGATCAACCCCAGCTGGACAACACCAGCTGATTTTCTTACCAATAGCATAAGGAACCTGGTTCCAGCTGAAATGGAAGTCTGATGCCAAGGGCTGGATCAGAGCTGTGCCCCCATTAAAGGGGCATACTTTGCGGTAATAACAAACGTCTGCAAAAGAAAAAGAAACAGTGGGGAAGAAAAAGAGAACTGGTAGAAAAGCAGGAGGAGGTCAACTCTTTCACCAGGCCATCCCTCCATGTCTTGGATAGCATGGAGAGGGAACGATTTCGGCATCTTATCTCCTGAGCGTGTGGACGGTATAAAGGTGGAGAGGAACGGTGGCAGCTGAAGTGGAGTTTGCTTTCTTGACCACTGCAAAAGTTTCCTTGTGCAGCTTTAATCACTGAAGTTCTTGATTCTTGGCAAGGGGTATCAAATGAGCCTTTCTCCTCCCACAGCTGTACTACTCTGTTTCTCCTTCCCACAAGAGAAACATTAACAATTGGCACGGGGTGATGACCAGTGATGCTAGCACATAGACAACTCATGCTTCCAAACCTTGCTAGGTCTTAGTTCACATTCACAGTTGGAGGTTCCACTAGAAGAGAGACAACGGCCTTCAAGGATGCCTAACACCCACCCTCTTCATCCTGCCATCAAGGCTTTTGGGAACACCAAGAGGAAAAATAGGAAACGGAAGTAGAAAAGTTTCTTACAGCTGCGGTTGAGTTTTTAAACAATCTTTTAAGGCTGGGAGGATCTTTTTACTCATATATGTGTTGAGTAACGGCAAAGCGGGCTTTACTTTACACTCAAACAAAAATGCACCATCAGAAATCAACCATCTACTGTCAAGTCTCAGGAGCACTAGAAGAATCCTGGAGCTTGAAAGTGGAGTTCGGAGCTATCCACTTCTAACTTGGGAAATCACTTAGCAGTTTGGAGAAATGCCTTCCAGATATGCTCATGTGCAAATATGCTCTCCAATGCTTCAAAGGCAGGGATTTCTTTCTTTCTACAATCGGCTGCTCGGAGCAGCCAAGGGAAAATGTTGGGTGATCAACCATCTATCTTCTCTCCTACCTTCCCCCATTTTTATCTCTCTATATCCCGCTCTGCAAACCTCCACCCCAAACCAACAACTCCATGGCTGCTCTATAGCGACGGGATCTAGGAGAAGAGCCTTCTCTGCGGTGGCTCCTGCCCTATGGAACATCTCACCCCTCAAGCTGAGGGCTGCCCCCTCCCTGATGGCCTTCCAGAAGGGCCTTAAGACCTGGCTCTGCAAGATGGCCTGGGGCTCCAGGGGGCATTCATTATCTTCGTGGAGGTGGCTGATGGATTCCTATCCATCCTCACTCCCTTTTTTATGTATGAAATCTTTTTTAGTCCACCTCACTAGTCTGTTGGGTTTTTTGTTTTAATGGTTTTATTTTATTTTTAAGTGTTTTTAATTGTTGTTTTTACTGTTGTTAGCTGCTGAGAGTCTTTGGATTTCGGCAGCATATAAATTTAATAAATAAATAAATAAATAAATAAACCTAGACAGCATATTAAAAGGCAGAGACATCACCTTGCCAACAAAGATCCATATTGTCAACGCTATGGTTTTCCCATTAGTAAAGTATGCCTGTGAGAGTTGGACTGTAAGGAAGGCTGAGTGCTGAAGAATTGATGCCTTCGAATTGTGGTGCTGGAGAAGACTCTTGATTGTCCCTTGGACTGCAAGGAGATCAAACCTCTCAGTCCTACAGGAAATCAACCCTTCCTACTCTTTGGAGGGACAGATATTGAAGCTGAAGCTCAAGTACTTTGGCCACATAATGCGCAGGGAGGACTCATTAGAAAAGACTGTGAGGCTGGGAAGGATTGAAGGGAAGAGGAGAAGGGATGGCAGAGGATGAGATGGATAGAGACCATAGTAAGTGCAATGAGTGTGGGTTGGGAGGACTCCGGGAGGCAGTGTAGGACAGGGAGACCTTCCATGCTGCAGTCCATGGGGTCACAAAGAGTTTGACACAATTGCATATCTGAACAACAAAAACTGTATTACATACTATATTCATGCTGTTATGTTTAAATTTAATCTTATTGCTGTTTTGGAGATCTGTCAGCCAATCAGAGTCAAGCATGACTGAAGCAGCAGATACAACTAGTAAAATAATAATAATAAAAAATAAACTTCCAACAACAACAAAGTTTTAGGGTTTGTCATTAGAACTATTGTTTGGAAGTAGGGCAAGAATCATTCTGATCACCTCGAGTATGATGCTGTCATGCCAGTTATCAGTAGCTGGTCCAGATGATTAGAGGTCCCGTTTATATACTTGTTTACATACAATTGAATGCCCACTTAAGTATCTGAATGCCAGAATAAAAAGTATTATTGAATGTGAATTGGGATGGTGTTAACTCTCATCACTACCCGGATGATTATTGTTTGCTTCATAAATAGGGCTATTTTGATTGTAAATCAAATGGTGACTCTGCATGGGGACGCCAGCCTGAGACTTAAAGGAATAGAACTTTCATAGGATCATCTGAGCAGAGGCTGTAAGCAAATATCTCTCCTTATCTGTGTATTTCACTATATTGGGATATTTGGTAGGTCAAGTTGCTCAGTACTTTTGATTGTTTTGGTGGGGGGATGGCCCCTCATGCACCTCTAGAGCATAATGTTTCCACCGTTTTCCTGGATAGGACTACTCAAAACTGTATTCGCCATGGTGGAAAATCAAATGCCGATGGGAAGCCCACAAATAGGACTTTCCCTTTTGTCTCTCTAGTGTTAGCACTGAGAGGCAGCATCTCGCTCTCATATTGGTTGCAAGAATTGCATTGTTTTTCATTTCTTCATGTAATTACTAAATTAGTAACTGTCGTTATATCTTTCAGTAGCAAATTGTGTAGTTTAAGTGTGTTGGAAAGAAATAATTCCTTCAGCCTTTCCTGCATTTCCCTTTATTCTAGATTCACTCAAGCAGCTTATTTTATAGAAACAAGGTTTCTTGATAGAAAATAAAAAGTCATAAGAGCAATACATACATAGGTTTTAATATGTACTTTGGAACCCTTCAGAGGGTCTTTCGTTATTGATTTTGGAGCAATCAATGCAAATTTTATTATAGTTACCTGTTATTTATATATCATTTCACTATATTCATGTATGTTGGTGTACATATAGTAATATAAAGATAGTTTACTTATATAGTCGTATATAGCGTGTCTATGTGTATATGCATACACTGCTAGGTGGGAAGAAGCAGCCCAGACAGCTCAATTCTAATCTACTGATTTAATTCACAAGAATTTTTCCAATTGCCAGCCCACACCTGCTCTCCCCTAGATATGGCTATTGGTCTTCACAAGGGGTCAGACCTCTGGCGCTTGTGCATGTGTAGAGATTCCAAACTCATTTCTCTCTTCACTTCTGGCTCCACCTCTCCTTCTACCCACACACAGGCAAACACACACACATACACAATTTAAAGAATGTACATTGCATTGGTTTTTCACGAGTGGTTCACAGGCTTGTTTCTATCATCTCCTGAGAAATTCCTGGGAATTTTACAGCAAGATCTTATGCATAAATATTTGAAAGCAAACCTCCCCAAAATAAACAAGACTTAGTTTCAAATAAGAGAAACTGAAATGTTAATCTGAGTCCTAAATTGATTTAGGAACTCATAAAGCTTTCCTTTCCATAAAGCAAGCCATTGGTTGCACGTTTTCTCTTATTTACATTATTCAGATACGAACGCTTGGAAGAGCAGCTCAATGACCTGACTGAGCTTCATCAGAATGAGATGACCAACCTGAAGCAGGAGCTGGCTAGTATGGAAGAAAAGGTGGCTTACCAGTCCTACGAAAGGGCGAGGGACATTCAGGTACGGAATCACATGGGATGCTCATGCAATTGATCCAGCAACCAGTTCTCCACAGAGATGCACGCACACCATTCAGTATGAATTACTGGCATTTCAAAAGTTCATGATAACCATATAAATCCTAAGTAGCTTGCGGTATAGGAAGCACTTGCAACCAGATTTTTAGGCTGAAATTGTGACAAATACCCTGAAGGGACTTTCTGAATATGGCTGTCTGGGAATGAAAAAGATAAGGAGCCTGAAAAGCATCATTATTCCAGGAGGAGATGAATTGGATCGGTGTTTCTCAAACTTGACAATGTTAAGATCTGTGGATTTCAACTTTTAGAATTCCACAGGCAGCATGCCAAGTTTGAGAAGCACCAAATTATACTCATATCTGGAGAACAAAGCTTTTTGTTGGATTTAACTTTATTACTCTCCAATAAATTATCTTCTTTTGCCAGACTGTGGAAATATTAGCTCAGAGGAAAAGCAGAAGATCCCAGTTGAATTCCTGCACTGTAAGCTGCCTAGAGGCAGCTCTGGGTGAGAGGAGTGGCATATAAATTGAACAAAATTAAATCTCCAAGTGTAGTTGCAAAAAAAATCCTGGGTGAAATCCTCTGGTGTCATGGCATGTAACAGTGAGCTTCTTTCTCCTGGCCCCGTACATGTTCTTATCGTCTTTATAAATTAGGAAGAAAAGCATTGCTGTGAAAATTAAAATAAGATGGGATGAGGGAAAGAGCAAATAGGAGCTTACTTCATTATCCCATGGTGGAAACTAAAGCAAAAGTGTTGCTATTAGCAGATTGAAGATAATTGCAAATAGCTGTATTTCCAGATCTGTAGAATTCTGAGTTGATATTCCATTCCTCTTTCGTCTGTATGGTGCTTCATTGCACTTTGTTGCCATGTAAATAATATATAATCTGATGTACGTTTCCCTTGTTTCTTTAGAAATTATATACATTTTTATGCAATTAAGAATTAATTGAATTCCCAATTCGTATTGTTCTGCCCCCATGTGGCAAATCAAGGAACATTTCAGAGTGATCAAAATTATAAGTACTGTACTTGGAAGGAAGAAAAGATGTTTATTGAGATGGTGCATTTTCATGGCTGAAAGCCATCTTTTTTTCCCTTAAATGTTTTTAAAGAAGATTCACCAGAATTTTTAAGGAAGTGCAGCTTTTTTAAAATACTTCCTTTACACTGCAGTGAGATATTACCATCCTAATGCTTTGCTTAAGCAGCAGTTCTGGGGAGGCTCTTTCATGCATGCATGGCCCTGTTCAAAGGACCAGGGAAGGACTACACAAGCCTTGGAGAGATGCAGCTGCCTTAACATTTCAAACAGTGGTTTTAGGAGGCCTCTCTGAATGTTGTACATAGCTATGTCAGTATTTTCTACAATTCACTTCAATCTTTTCCCATCCTCTCATGTGCACTAATAAAACATTTAAAAAGGAAATCTCATTGTAAAGGCAACTGAGACAATTGCTTCCATGTAATATGGGATACTGATAAGAGAAACAGTCATGAGAAGGTAGTAAAACAAGTTCTGAGTGATACTATTACAGTATATGTACTGTCGGAGATCTGCACAGGGGTAACCTCCATGCAGCTATAATGTACAGCAGTGACATTCACTGCAAGGAAAACCAACATTCTTGTGGTGATTTCCTGTCCATATTATCACCTAGCACTGGTGATGTGGCTCTTTTTCCAGTTGCGTATTAGTACTACCTTCAATTGTGGTATCTGAAGGATCCTAATATGATAAAGAAAGTTCCTGTGGGTCACATCAGAATGTCATAATACAAGGTGTCACAATGTCACAGTTGTTCAGTTTACATGCCCTTTCTTGGTGCCAGAACATTGTGAAAGTTGCTGCTGTTCCTTGAAGGAGATGAACATATCAATAGGAGGTTGGTTTATGCTAGACTACATTATATATCCATTTACGTTAGCACTGACTTTTCTGTCTCACAGTGCTTTTCACAGGCCCAGATTATCATCTTGCTACCTGATCATTTTAACTGAATACAATGAACTGGATATTATGATTATTTTATTATAACTCGATATACTGAACGTTCACTAGATAAAATGAACTCCAACTGTGAAATATTGCTTACATCCTACAACAGTCTCTCAACTATGATTCCTTCTTTGTTTCTTCCACAGGAAGCTGTGGAATCTTGCCTGACTCGGGTCACCAAGCTAGAGCTGCAGCAGCAGCAGCAGCAAGTGGTGCAATTGGAAGGAGTGGAAAATGCCAATGCCCGTGCTCTACTGGGCAAATTCATCAATGTCATCTTGGCCTTAATGGCCGTGCTGCTGGTCTTTGTCTCCACCATTGCTAGTTTCATCACTCCATTGGTGAAGACCCGCATGCGTCTTCTGAGCACCACCTTACTAGTGCTTTTTGTCTTCCTACTCTGGAAGCACTGGGACTCCATCGCTTATCTCCTGGAACATGTGCTGCTTCCTAGCTGATTTCCTTGGTAGCCAGATGCTGCAGCTAGGGGAGTTTGTTTTTCTTGTAGAAAGGAAGTAAGACTGAGGTGATTTCTAGTTGGTTTTATATCCATTTGGAGTGTGCAGTCCTCTTCAGAGCCTTTTGTTGTTGTTGTTCCCAACATTGTCTCAGCAAAAGGGAGAGTAATTACACTGGGCTTATGGAAGGCTTACAATGTCATGCCTCTGCTCTGGGATGCCTTTGCAAGGCAGTATGGGAAGACCAATAAGCCCTGTAAAGACCTCAGTGTTTCAGATTTTACACATTCCTTAAATCTGATAAAGGGATGAGGATGATGGCAGCAATTCACGTACGAACCAAAACGGTCTTCTGTAAAAAGCAGTTGTGTAGCTATTGATCTTCTGTACGCTGGAAAGAAGTGGTAAAACATTTATCAAGGTAATAATATATGAAGACAAAGACAAAGATTCAACCCTGAAGGTGAACTTCTTTTTTCTTTTTATAACTTGTGAACATGAAAACAATTCAAAGTTAGATTATACATACAACACCAGGCAATTCAGGTTACAACTTGAAGCTTATGTTCCCATCCCTTAGGACAATTGAAATCCCAGAGACTTGGCTGGGCTGCTTCATGTCATGGATTTGTTCCCTGTGGGTTGGTTTATGAATTCAGTTGTGCTTAATGACAACAGGATCTGAGGAGAAAGCATTGATCCTTCTGATGCAAACTCAACTTTTTAGTTGGCTTTGTTTTCATTTGTTTTTGTTTTTTGATATTTCCATGGACTTTACAAATACTGATTATCTTTACAAGTGTGTGTGTGTGTGTAAGTGTGCATTGTTAATTTATTGATTTTGGAGATTTTTTTTAAATCAAGCATTAGTAAAGAGTCATCTGCCTTCACATGATGGAGGGCTTTAACATGCTCTAATAGCAATAAACCCTCAATCTGTGCAAAATGAATTAATTACCACTTGAATTTGACAGTGTTCATTAAGTAAGACCAGTAATTTGTTCAACTGTCACTGAGGACTTTATATAAGATGTAAATCAGAGTCTTCAATAGGGATTTTCTCATGAAAGGGAAAGCATCTGATTATCTATTCCCTTCTAGGTCCTGGGATATTTCTCCCAATACTTTTTTAAAGGTAGCAATTGTTGTAACTCATTTTATGCCATTTTATTTTCAGCTGAAGTTATCAGACTTGGCATATTGTAAGTTGAAGCTTAAATTGTATTGATTTGACTAGAGAATTTATGCCGGATGATATTTTAGCATCCGCTCTTACTCTGTCTGCTGTCATATATTTGCTCTTCCAGGCAAAAGAAAGACTTAATTGTATGTTAGGCTTAAAAGGTTGGGATCTAAATATGTAGCAGAAGGAAATGGGAGAAGACTGAGATAGTGGAGTGGGACACTTCATGGCATGGCTATCCTTATTCTCTTTTACTAATTATTCTGTTGCATGTATAGATATTGTTTGAAAAACTTAGGTGTATATTTTGCACTTAAAAGTACTTTGAACAGATACGAAGCCCTTGTTGTGAAAAGGAAAAGGAAAGGTAGTGCTGACATCTATGAGGATATTCTCTTCATAGAATAGAATAGGTAGAGCAAGGTAGAAATGAGCAAGGTAGAAAGCAAGTTATTTTCTGTGAATCACAGGGAAATTATAAAAGTATAATTTTTGTAGGTGCTGCTTCCATTAACTAGCATCAAAACAACAAGTGAAGGTTTATCTTCTTGGCTTCATTCTCCTTAGGACTACTAAAGGCTGAGTAACTTCACTCTGTCAGAATGATGATTTTATTCTTGCTTCACTGGTCTTCCTTCCTATAACCATTCTACACATTTGTTCTTTATTACACAAAACATTCCTGGATTCTTTTTGGTAAAACATCTACAGGGAATAATCCTAGACAAAATAACACAGTCATCCTGGTTCAGCTCTAAGTACTTGCATTTTATTCATTGGTAGTACTTTGAAATGAGAAAGTGATTCTAGTTAAAGCAGCTGAGATTAAAAGGGGCCTGCATGTGTGAACAGCATCATGAAATTTTGGCCTGAGGTTGATCCCTTTCCCTGTAGAGGCCTAAGTGTTGATTTTTCCAAACTACCATCTTTTTTCTAAAGAAACTCTATGACAAAATTCCCTCAAATGTAAGCATCATTCTGCCTTAAATAAACCTTGGAGATATGAAGACCCAACCTTCATTTAGGCAACTATTTTTTTGGTACATAATCTTTTTAAAGAAGTCTGGAAATCACTATATATTTTGTGATCATTTACAGAAGGGTCCAGTTTAATACTGTAATTTGAATGGGTAATGTATTAAATGATGTTAGAAATGAATGTTGAATGAGATAGAAAAGTGATGTTGGTGACAAGAAAAGTGCTATTCTGGAAGATAAAATAAGACAAATGTTGGCCATTATCAGTGCTGAAAGTGTAATTGTGCAGAATTGGACCGTTCATCCATGGTTCTTATTTTGCACTGTTCCTGCTCCTTGTCAGTAAATGACAGCTTAAATCAGAAGTGAAGTTGCTTTATTAACGGAAGTTGTGCTGGTCCTAGGCAGCAGGACTGGTGCTCCCAAATTCTTATAATAAACCGAAGTAATAGAAGATTCCCAAGTTTGCTTTCAACAGCAATAGGAGAGTATAATAAGTTGGAATTGTTCTCTCATTCTTACTCCCCACCCTCAACTCACCCCTTTTCCCTTCCTCGAGTGGTCTGCTGGCTTGAGCACACATTAGATGGTGTATGTTTTGATTGGACTGGGATGTTTGACATAACATTTATCAAGTTTAAGTGTAAATTGATGAGAGACCATTCCAAGAAGCCAGCTCCGATGGATTGCCATAATTCTCTGGGGCCTTAGACTGCATAGGTCATTTACCAATCCAGATTCATCTGACTCAGAGTACCTTCACTCCCTTCTGTTGCAAAGAATAGGTGTGGCATTGGCCAGATACCGAGTTTCTCTGAAAGCCTAAATTTCTGCCTCTTTAGGATAGATCTGTGCATGCTATGAAAATGATTCAGAAGAGCTGCTTTGGGCCCGAGGCAAGCACGACACTTCTCCACTGTTCATTAGAACAACCACCCTGTTCAGGCTTCTGCATAAGCCTGAAGAAAAGAGGCAACTCTTTAGTCATCCCATTAATGTGATGAATTGACTCCTTGAAGTTGCTTTGAGGAATAGGAGAAACTGCTGTGCTCCATGAGGTCTGCTCTCCCTCTGAATATTTTTGAAGCATATTTAACCTAGTTTAGTACTCTTACCGTGCCATCAGTTATACCATTATATATTTTGATATATGTATGGAGGATTCTCATGATACTGTCCACTATGTTAAAGTCTGAACCTTGCTCTCTGGCATAGTCTTTTTCTGAAAATGTTTGAATGTATTTATTATGTATGCTTGAATCTTTCCCATTACCCCCATATCATATTTTTTCAGTAGAAACCCCAGGCAAGCCCTGCAGGTTTGGATTAACTGACTATGCTTTTTCATTTTTTTTCCAAATAAAATGAGATTCAAAACTTTAACAAAGGAAAGTGCTTTATTATTTACAAAGAAAGAATGACTGCAATTTATCAAATGGTGTATGGGGAAAAAGTTACTTAGTCATAATCTTCTAGTTTGTTTCTCAAATCTGGCAATTTTGAGACTTCAGCTCCCAGAATTCCCAACCAGAATGTTATGCCTGGCTTTGAAAAATGCTATCCTCAGCTTGGGGAAAGTTACATTTTTTAGGTATCTTGCTAGTTCCCAAGTGCCCTTTTTTATCCAGTTTCTGCCGTGTTGGGCAACCTATTAACTTCACCCTGAAACTCTCTATCTCTTCTTCTTTGGGCAAGCAATTGTTTGGTCCTCTGGAGGATGAGATTTTTGTCTGGTAGAAGAGCTTTGTTTTCTGCAGAAAAAGAATGTTTTTCTGACAAATGCTCATAAACCTCAGAACAGCTGAACCAAATTTCTAGTGCACAATCTTTGCACAAGACTTCATCCTTCTGTAGAGTTACTGTTTACAATGGATTAGTTTGCTTAAAGGAAGTTTTCCCTTACAGAGAAAAGGTGGAACTGCTATCATAAAATGGGGCTCAGACCTGCTTGCTGACAGGTGAATGAGGAATAAAGAACCTGTGGAAGAAGGAAGGCACAGAAGATGATGAGATGATGGATTGCAATTATCAGAACAAGAACCTGTAGATGGGAATTATAACGAAGTGGATTTTGGATAAAGATCAGGAGAGAGTTGTTCAGTTGTAGAATGGCTGCCTTGGAAGTGGCAGGTGCTTCTTTGCTGATGGTCTTTCACCAAAGATTGAATAGCAATGAATTGGAATCAGAGGTGCTAAAGTAGTATTGCACATCCTGTATTGAGCAGGAAGTTAAATTATTTCCAGTGTCACTTCCAATTCCACAATTCTGTAAGAATTATTCCTGAAGCTTCCATGAAGTGTGGCATAAAAAATGGAACAAACCCAGTTTAAGAAAGGCTCGTTTTTAATTTGTCCACTTCTCTAAATATGCACTTATCCATCTTTGGTATTCACCTGCCTATGACTTGACCCCGAATATTCTGTCAAAGTTTCTCTTTGCATCTTGTACCAAATAATATTGAATATTAATTCCCTTCCAACTCCACATATTCTTTCAATTCTTCATTTGATATTTTAAATCTATAATTGCTAGTATGTAGGCAGAAAATCCTTTTTATCATTCCTACCTACAGATGATTCTTCACTATTAGGTTAAATATAATGGCATAGCTGGAGATTAATGAAGAAGGCCAGCTTCCTAAAAGAAGTCTCAAAAGCTGGACTTAGTGCTAGTGATCTGCTACCAGAAGCATGTTGTCTATTTATAAAGCCCCAGAAAGTGATAGGCTGGAGATCACTCACTACATTTGAATCTAACAAGACACCAGAGTGAAATTCAAACCCAAAGAGCAAAGCAACTTGCACATTAATGATTCAGAGCTTTGCTACTGAACATGATTAATGCCATTTTCATGTAGGAGCTTTCCGAATGGGTAGTAAGCATGTCCTTTATTTATTACAAAGGACAATGGAGTTTGAGTTACAGTGATTGCTGTCACACATTAGTCTTCATTAAAGGGGGTTTCAGCACCCATATTTTCTTGAAAGAACCTTTTTCCTCACATACTGTAGGTATTGTAATTGTGTGGATTTCTGGCCAGTGCTGCCTTCAGATGACAATATATAGTAGAGCAAAGGATACCAAAAATATGAAAGGAAAGGTGACTGCACAGATTAAAAATATCTCAATCGCCAACAATGTTATCATTAATCCCTGGCCACTAGTAGCTAGATTTAGCAAGGTTTAATTTATGAAGGCAATGGCAAACAGCTAAAGACATTGATTCAGGTAGTGTCCTTATATTCTTGAATCCTCCATGTGAATTGGCTGCAACAGATTGTTTTATACATCAAAAATCAGTACAGTACTTTGAGTTTCACTCTGGCCACAAAATGGGAAAAAGATTAACCCAAAATTATATGGATTATGATCCACATTATCATCTGGCAGAGGATTTATTGTTCTGCTTAAGCTTTCACATCTAATTCACTTTCAAGGGCAACTTGATGTACACATATCATGAGGAGAATCACAAGCCTGGATAATAAAGACAAATATGCAACCTTCAAAGCATTTGTATGTGTTTATTACTATCTGTTCTGCTTCTTCAGTCAATATCCACAATGAACAACATATATTTAATATTGCTAAATAAGACTGGAACATAATAACAAATCCTTATGATATAATTTTCAATTATGCACCAAGGAATATTAAAACCCTGTCAAACAAATATCCTTCTGTAAAAAGCAGTGCCATTTCATCTTCTCACAACATTTTCTAAAAAGGTTTTGACTGATTGATCATGTATCATCAAGTCAGTGTTGACTCTTAGCAATCACACTGATGGATTCTCGCAATGTTGCTCTGTCCCCATTCTGGTCCTTCAGGTCTTTCAATGGCGCACCCATCACCACTTCAACTGACTCCATCCATTTTGCTGCAGGTCATCCTTTTCTCTTCACCTCCACCTTTCCCAGCATCAGAACCTTCTCCAGGAAGATAGATCTTCACATAATGTATATGAAGTAGGACAATTTGAGCCTGATACTTTGTGCCTCAAGTGAGAACTCTGGATTGATATAGTGAATGACACATGTTTGTTTTCTTAGCTGTCCACAGCATTTTCAGAAATGGTTTTCAACACCAAAGTTCAAAACTGTCAATACTCTTCCTAGTCTGCTTTTTCAATGTCCCAAGTTTCCCTTCCATGGAATGTCACAAGGAATACTATGGCTTGCACTATTCTGATCTGTCTTAAATCCCAGTAGAATTGAGACCATCTGGACCTGAAGAGGGATGCAATTCCAAATGGCCAGCCTCCATGGTCCTTTCCCAAGAACAGTCCCACAGACAGCTCACTCTTCTTGAGTGTATTTGATGGGCCAGTATGATAGGAATCGGGTGGTCTCAAAGTGACATAAACAGCAAATAAAGCTTTTGAAGCTTTATGAATGAATTTGGCCATTCTGATTGAAACGCTTACTCAAGTGCATTTCAAGAAGGTACTGTAAGCTTAACCTGAGTGATGATAGGTAGCAAGATTTAATATTTGATACACCACTGCCAAATACAGTTTAACCTAGTTCTATGGCAAATGACAGCTCTCAAGATTTCTGTAAAGCAACTTGAGTCACAAGAGGTTGTGGGAATGTTAATGGATATAATAAGAAACCCACTGTAGCCTTTTTTTTCAAAGCTTCCCATCTGTGTGACAGATTAAGAACAGCGAAGGTTCTGGGAGGCAGACAGCATATCACTTTAAATAAAATGCAATACAGTTCTTTTGAATGCTGCTATAAAATAATTTTAATAGCTGCATCTTCTCCCAGCTGTTGTGATCACAAAAAGTTTACATGCTCAAATTATTATTTTCTATAACTTTTTAAAGATGGCAACATTCTTTTCTGGGTATGACAAAGAATTCCATCTATTAATAATTGCAGAAATGCCCGTGCTCAAAACAAGGCCTGAAAAGGTTCCACTTTTAGCAAGCTTGTTAATTTCTGATTTTATGAAATTAAAAATAAAAGCAAATCCTCTGTGTTTGGAATTACCTTGCATTGCATGAGTATAAAGGAAACTTCTTGAAGCATGGACTCTGCAGGAATATGACTTGTCAATACATGACTTAATAGTCCTTTTTTCTTCTTCTCCAGAAGAAGCTGGGGGGAGGTTTGATTTTTCATTGGCTAACAGGAAATGAAGTCTATAGGGAGTGTCAAGAATATCTGGGTTAAGGTTGTATGAAATGTTATGAATATTTGACCCTTCTTGAACAAAAAAACTCATTTTGGTTCCTCTTCCCACCCTCCATGTGAATTAGACCATGACACAGTATTTACCACCAATAGGAGTGAACAGGAATTGCTGTTTAACACAACATGAAAGACAGCACATTGGAGAGACTGTCCTATGGAGCAAAGTAAACATGGAATCAATTGGATTCATATATGCTCCAATAAGAAATCATATGGAATATGATTCCATGTCACACTGTCTTCAGTTATGCCATGACAACTGGGCTTGCAAAAGGAATTACATCTTACAAGCCCATTTATACTGGATTTTGTTGCATTTCTTTCATGCTTGATCTATGAATACTAATTTCCTGACAAGTTACTGAAAATTCAGCTAAGCTATTGATTTTGGTCTGTTATTTGGATATATTTCTGAGCAAATCCAAAACTATTTTTGTTTATTACACTTATATCAATATAAGGTATGGGATGGAAGTATATTTTATGCCATTAAATATGTGAAAATAAAATGCATCCAACAAAGAAACTTATCATGATATATTAATTTTGCTGAACTGCATTATATTTATTCATTTATTTTATTTAGTTTACACATTTCTATGCCAATTTCCAAAGACTCTTGGCGGCTTATATAGATTAGATATTTATACAATTGTGTAAACTAACCCCACCCCCCTGCTGGCCAGCGATATTGCATCCAGGCATCTCTGCAGTTCCTGCTCCACCCCCGGCAGGAGGATGGGCTGCTTCCAACTCGCCGCTCAACTCTTTGTCACTCGCCTTCTTGCCACCCCCCTCGCCCATCCCGCTGAAGCCAGCCAGCAACCACCGAAGTGGTACCCGATTTATCTACTCACCAGTTTTTACGTGCTTTCGAACTGCCGGGTGGGCAGAAGCTGAGG
>JANHZU010000331.1:92053-102119 GCA_032468055.1 Acrochordus granulatus
TCTCAAAACAACTAACTACAAATTAAACATAAATGTTACAATCTTATAAAAATATAACATTACTATATATATTAACTTCAGATTAAAACAAAAAACAGTTTGGCACAGAAATAAAACCATAAACTCCTATCCTAGGTAGTATTTTCTCTTCTGAAAAAAATATTTTTTAAAAAAGCAGTGAACCCAGAATTTCCTCCAACACAGTCAGCTAGCCAAAACGCTGCAATTCTGAAATATCAGGAGCAAACATTATAAAGTCTGCTGAAATTGCTTTATTATGAAAATTCTTTTACTGAGGAAATGAACGAGAGAGGGAAAGTGAACACACTAAAGAATAGATGTAGTTAATCCTCTTTCAAAGAGATTTGTGAAGACAATGCGTGTCTTGGATTGAATTTTCAACAGAATCCGGCACAACCTCCACATCCTCCTTCAGACAAGAATGCGGAACAGCATTAATCCTGTAAAAGGATCCTGGAAGACACATAATGCTAAGTCTCCTGGCAACAAGGAAAGGGAGGCCTCGTCTTGCATCCCAAAGGCAAAAATGTTAGCGCTCTCCCACCCAGCCACAATGAACACAAATTCCTTCTTAACCATAAAGGGAGAGGGGGGGGGAGAAAGAGCAAGCGAGAGAGAGGCAGAGGGCATTCAACTCTCCAAAAGATGGTGCATTCTTAAGGCATACCCTGCAATCCTCAACAACAAAATGATTCGGACTAAGAGTCTCAACTAATGTGCTAGAATGAAGAGACAGTTAATCTGCTAGATGGAATCTAAACTTGAAATGCTAAAAAAGCAAATTCGCTTTCTCGTTAAAAATAGTTTTATCAGTCACTTGAGATTTAGTTTGCTCAGATGGATTTTTTTTTCTCGTTTCAATGGGTTACAAGCAAACACTGAGGTGTTTGTCTTTGCCTTGATACTATTACTATTAAGATTATTTTTTTTTCATGTGAAGCTGTTTTCAGAAAGCTGTAAGGGGTGAAGAGGTATTCACTTACATTTACATGTTAATGTTGGCCACCTTTCTACTGGAAAAGATCTTTGATTCCTTCTTTGAAAGAATGGCTAATTAAATTATGGGAGTATTGATTAAATTTCAGGATACGTTCCTACATAGAAAATAATTCTGATAAAGAATTCAATCCTAATTGGAAACATGGTTGGATTATAAAGTTATACATGTATTTGTACCATATACAAAATCCAGCTTCTCTTATAGACAGAATTTTATCTCCATTTGATCTATAATCTTCAGTATGTATCCAATGCATAATTTACTGTTTTATAGCTTTTTTAGGGATTTAAACTGCCTTAACAAAGTATATTCACTTGAAAATTCAGTAGGAATAATTACTGGTATCCTATTTCCTGATGTTTTGTATCCTTTTTACTTATATCCTTTTCATTTATATTCTTTCAAAATATTTAATACAATTAGTAATAACTAAAAATATGTTGGCCACTTACCACATATGCAATGCCATTGGGATTGTGGCCAGAGCCTTGAGCTATCTTGTGATCCCTTACTGTATACCCATCATTTCCTTCCTCTTTAGGATGTGCTGTTGCTTCTTAGTGGGAAGAATATATCTCCAAGATATAAACCAATTATATGAACTCAAAAGATGCACTCAGCATCTCACACAAATTATCTCTTGCAACCAAAAGCTCAAAGAGTGTAGAAGTAGGCCTGTCTGTGCTAGGGATAAGCTTTATTTAATAGTAACAGGTTTTTTTCTAGCTAAGGGCCATACTTGGCATCTGAGTAGTATGTAGATGAACCCTCCCCCAATCTAATTAAGTAATATAAATTCTAGAATATTTCAAATGCATGATTACTTCCTATGTATTACATAATTCTTCTCTTTCTTACACAAAAAATTATAATTTGGCAACACATCACTGGAAAGAACTCTGGGTGCTTTGGAAAAGGAAAAGATTATATTGGCAGCTCACAAAAGATCATGAAAAGAAAATAAAGGAAGAGCCTTCTAGCTACTTATTTTGTTTCATTCACATTTGTCAGCCTTCCCCAATCTCATGTATTCTAGATTAAAATCTTCTACTTAACTAACATACTTTGATTAAGAATTTGTTTTAAAAACTACAGGATTCAACTAATTTAATTCTGGGGGCAGGGAGGGTGCAGGGAGAAACACACATGAATAACTAGTGCAAGGGAGGTCTGCAGTAGAGGACAAGAAATAGTATTCTGCAAAGGTTTCAATTCACAACACCAATAAGCAGATGGGCAATGAATTGCATTGTTGTAACATCTCCAGTGGCCAGAGATTTTGAGATTGTGGTTCAAAATATCTGGAGCACAGCAGCTTTCCTCTCTCTGGTTTATACTGTACAGAATTACAGTTTAAGTGCAAGCCTCTTTCATCAAAAGGCCTTTGTGCTAGGTTCAAGGGTTCAGTCTCCAGCTCTTCCCACTTCAGTGCCTCAGTATTTGGATAAGTTTCTGGAATGTGCATCACTGTTGGGTAAAGCCTTTCCTGGTCAACAAATAGTTGCCTTCTCTAACCTATAAAGGTCTTCATCCAGTCCACTTCTGAAATCTGAAACCCCAAACTGATAACTGATCCAGAGATATGTATCTGAAACGTTTCTTCTAAGTTAGGAAGAATTGCCCAGAATCACCCTGGAAGTTTAGAAAGTATGATTGCACAAAGTAGTCAGAGCTAATGGTGCTGAAGCAACGTTATAACCATCATTCTCTGTAACTTCTCCAAGAATACATCCCCAGCCTCTGTTCAGAAAAGAGGCAGATCTTTGAAAAAGACTCAGGAAAAAAGGGACAAGAACACTCAAGTTATATTCCATTGGGACAATTCTAAAGCCAGTTGTTCATATGAACTTGCCTTCACAATAGCTTTTATCACCCTCAGCCAACACAGCCATAGGCTTACGGATTGCACATTATGAGAACATACAAAAGACACTAGTTTAACAGACTGATTTTTACTTTTCCTACTACACATTACATAGTATAATTAATCATAATTCTTCCATGGAACTTTACTAATATATACAATATGATGTCACAATTCAAATTTTGTGCCTTCAATTAATATCCTTTTCTTGCCCAACATGATATTAAATTATGCAGTCCTTATTCAGATTGCCCCTTTTTAACTTTAACAACTTAAGCATATGTTCCTAGAAAAACCTCACAATATTGAGAATATATCTATATAGGTTCTTCATCCAGGTTATGATTATAGCAAAAACTGCAAAAACCTTTTTCAAAAAAGGCAACTAGACTTTATTTCTGGTTTTATTCTTCTGAAAACGTTTTGCTTCCTCCCAGGAAGCTTTCTCAATTCAAAGTAGATGGTAAGATGGCAGGAAACAGGAATTCCTGCCAACAATTTTGTTTTGATTGTTACAATTTGGTCTGAGTGCTCATTTCAAATCTGGCTTTAAATATGGTTTTAATGAGAAAGAGATCTTCAACAGATAATAAAAGTTTGCCAGGATGAGATCCAAATTCTATACATTGCCTTTATTCCTTGAAAATCATGGCTTATATCTGGCTGTCAAAATCCCTTGTATTTCCTGCTTTTCCTAGGTTTTCGGGATTTGGGGATGGGAGTGGAGTGAGGACACTTAGGAAAATCTTTCTCCACTTTCTTAATGCATAGCTCAACTCCTTGATTGTAAATACTATATTCTGTTCGGAAAACTACAGAAATCCAGATTTCTAGTTTTATCTGGCAGAGAGCCAAGGACTAAAAGCTACTCTCCCTAGCTTATAGATACAAAATAACAAACTGAAATAGAAACCAGTAGTCTTCACCATAGAAACACTCTGCAGTTTCTAGCAGGAAAATGAGGCACTCAATTTGTTTACATAAGCAACAGCAGAGCAGTTAATAGCTTTGACAACACATGGAAAGTAAGAAATAGAGCGATTTGAAAAACTGCATATATCAACGTTTGTTAGTTTAAGCTACACTACATTGTATGTGAAAACTGCTGATTTTAAGTCTGTACGCCTACGCTGGTTTGGTAAATATAGGATTTCTTTCCTTTGATTAGAAAGATCACTGAATAAAGCTTCCTTGGATTTATTCAAGTCTAATTAGATCTAGACGTAGTAAGGGAAAGTTATATGACAAGACCATTCACCAAGATTGAATTAACTGAATCAAGACAAAGATTTCTGGGGATTGCAGTTCCATCATGTCCAAAGGCCTTCAAGTCTTATTAATTTATCTGATTAGACTTCAGGACTGCCCAATTCCATACTGACTCTGGGTGGCTACAATATAAAAAATACAAAAAGATAAACATGAACATATGACAAACGCATTGAGTAAGGAGTTCCATCTACCCTACTCCAAGGCCTGAGAAAACAACCAAGTCTTCAAGGCTTTCCAGGGTGTCATCATGGTGTGAGCCATCCAGATCTCAGGGAGGATTTGATTTATTTATTAAATTTGTGCACCGCCCATCTCGCGAGTGACGCTGGGTGGTTTATAATGAAATCACAATGATTCCAAGTGCTGTGACAGAGAATACACTTCCTGGGTTCTGCAAGATGACAGAATTTAATCGAGGTGACCTAGCACATGTCCATGCTTGTATCACCTGAGGAGACACCATTGGAGATTGGGTGGTCCATCAGATAATCAGGCTCCACACCATATATGGCTTTAACCATCACCTGAAATCACACCCAGGTACATATTGACACCAGTGCAGCTCATGAAGCAGAGGTGTCACGTGAACATGCCTAGGCAGGTCCCTACTGCTTGCGCCATCACATTCTTGATTAGTTGAAGCTTCTAAGTGGTCTTCAAAGACAGTCTCAAGTAGAGCATATTGCAACAATTGAACCTTAAAATGACAAGGGTGTGAGTAACTAGAGGGCTACCTGATTCAAAAGGAGCACAACTGGCTCATCAGATGAAGCTGTGAAAAGGCCCTCCTGGCCATAGCTGCCACTTGTAGGCTGGGGGAAGCTGATACACTTACAAGAAGTATCTTCTGAATAGAGGTGCCATTTATCGCATACACCTTGTTCAACTGAAAGCAGAAGCAACAGTAATATGCAAGTATATGATTTAAATTCAGATAGGAGATGCACAATTAGATTAGCAGCACTTACACAGTATTGCACTATGAATATTTCCCACGATGCTAGCTTTGGAATAAAAAGGTAAAGACCCAGTCAAGTCAAGCTAAGCACCTGGTGATTACTTGAACACTTCTATGTAGTTTTTTTGGCAGCAGTGCAGAACTGATTTGTCATTGCCTGCTTCAAGAATGTTTGTCTGACTTCTCAGACCAGTTTAAATTTCTGGATTTCCTTGTGGCTCCCATTCAACTGCTTACTGGGTCCAACTGCTCAGTTTTTTCCAAGATGAGCCCAGACAGCACATACAATTCACAACAGACCTTGTTTCTTTCACTGAGATTTATTTTAAATACCGAAGCTAGAAATTGGTCTGATCAATGCAAGGATTCCATGTCTATTCATAATTCTTTATAAATGTGAATTTTATGAGGATTTACTTAAACTGACAGGGTTTCAGTTAAAAAAATGTAATAAGCATGCCACATATTTTCAAAGTTTGCATTATTTCGTTTCAGCTATTTTAATGTAACATTGCAAAAAGAAAGGTGACCCATATTATAAGTATATAAGTAACAAACTGGCTAGTTAAGAACAACTATTTAAACTAGCATATTATCCAGAAATATAATCAAGAATGATTTTTAGATCAAGCAGTTGGAAACTTATGGATCTTAAAGGCCTGAAAGTGTAAGTAGCAGTGTAGTTCCTAGTAGTAATAACAAAACAGACAAGCTTCTGAACCTATCTATGGTTAATCTTCAGGTAAGGATGATATTTATTTATTGATAAAATAAAAAAGGAAGAGGAAAAGAATAGATGACTATGATGAAATTAAATATGTGGACTTAGTTTAACAAATCTGGGCATGGTGCAAAAAAGAGGTCAAGTTGTACTACTTGCTATTTTTGTTGGTAAGTTTCTAATATTTATTCTTTTAGGCTAGTGCAAACATGTAATCTTTCATTTCAGGGAAACAAGATCTGTGACTTCTGTCAGCATGACTGGAAGTTGTTTTATCCACTCCCCACATCAGCACAGCTTACTAATGCACCAAACCAATGGTACTGCTACAGATCGTTTATTTTCAAGCTTTAGGCCTTTGCAATCCTGCTTAAGCAATATATCTTATGTAGGGGTTTATGAAGAGACAAACAATATCATCATGACAAGTTCTTTCAACAAACTACAGTATTCTGCTGAACAAAAGCCAAGAAATTTGCTTTGGGGCAAATTTACATTGTGCTTACATAACCATCCAATGTGCATTCTTATAGCAATGCTAATTTACACAGGAAAAACAAGGTTGAAAGGAAGATATCATAGACCTTTGGATCTTGCTCTTCTGGATACTGTACCTTTCCCACCCCTTAACTTCCAGCCAATGAGACTTCCTTTCAGAATTTCCAGTAGGGCAAACAATACACAGGCAGACAATTCATGTCAAATCAGCAACATTAAGAAGTTGAGGACTGGGGAACACTTAAACATAGCAGCACAAGATGGTCATATTTATGCATTCCTTTAAAGGGGAAGGACCTACATCTCAGTCAAAGTAACCCAGGACCACTGGCTCACGAACAACTTGCTACTATCATAAAAAGAAAAGCCATTGCGGAGAGCTTCGCAAGAGAGCTCTAAACTTACCACCCTTGCTCTGATGTAATTGCTCTTAATACTGTCATTCTTTCTCACTAGCCAGAATTATTCAAAGGAGGCATGAGAAGTCTTGCAAGACTGCATCTAATCTGCATGGACCTGTCTCACAGAATGTTAACTCACATTGTTAAAGTATATTTTGATTAATATGCTTTGCAGTTTTTGCACAACTGCATTAACTTAGAATCCAATTCCTTATCCAAAAAGTTGGGCAATTTACATAACAAAAACTGTAAAGTCCATTGTGGAGATTCAAGCTTAACAAATTTGTTTGTGTGTGTCTGTGTGCATCAAGTCAGTGTTAACTCCTAGCTATTGCAAGGACTAGTGTTTTAAATATACCCCAAATTAAGCTCCATGTCCTTTAAAAGTAACAGGGAAACATTCACTTCAAGCTACTAGCACAGACATATTTAACTCAACTGAAATGCATGGGTTTTACTCCTGAGTAAACATGTAAAGAACATCTGCAATGGAACTGCAGATTAATCCAATACACTGTTGTAGAAAAATTTGGGATTTTTTTTTCTGGAGATAATATAACAGTAAGTATACAATTTAATTAAAATAATTAGCCTTCATTATGCAATCTTCTCCAGTTTTGGATATTATTATTTTTTTGCAAGACTGCTATCTCCTCCTACTATCAGCAAAACCTGCAGGATGTAGGTTCCTAATTACTTTCACTATACAGCAAAATGCCTCCCCTCTCTAGCCAAAAGCATTCTGCAGAGTCAATAGCTTTGCCAGTTGAGCTGTAGCAGTCAGTCAGCCCTGCACCTTTACCGGGGAAGGGAAAACAATGAGAGGAGGAGAGATCAACCCTCATTACATCAGCAATAAGGAGATCATCAGCCACTGCTGCAAAACCACAGCATTCAGTAATCCTAAGGAAGGGGGGGAGATTGCTTTTAGTGGGTTATATGGCTTAACAAGCTGGAGGACAAGAAAGGAAGATAAAGCCTGCAGACTCTACACCAACTCTACACCACTATAGACAGACACAGACTGTCTACGCTCTGCACCACTCTGCACCACTGTAGATAGACAGAGACGCAAACCACTGTATGTGGACTCCACACCAGACTTTATGCACTGGCTCCCCTTATGGTTGTGTGCTCTCTCCACTGCTCATTTCCTTCTACACCAATGACTGCACCTCTTGGGATCCCTCTGTCAAAATGCACAATGACACAACAGTCATTGGATTCATTAGAGATGGTGATGAGTCTGCATACAGATGGGAAGTTGAACAGCTGGCCCTGGGGTGCAGTTGAAACAACTTAGAGCTGAATATGCTCAAACTGTGGAGATGATAGTGAATTTTGGGAAGAGTCCTCCTATTTCACCCCTCTTACCATATTCAGCAACACGGTATCAGTAGTAAGTCCTTCAGGTTTCTGGGCTCCATTATGTCCCAAGACTTGAACTAACATTAATACCTTTATTAAGAAGGCACAACAGAAGATGTACTTCCTGCATCAGCTCAAGAAGTTCAACCTGCCTCAAGAGCTGCTGATACAGTTCTATAGAGGAATCACCGAATGTGCCCTTTGTACCTCTATAACTGTCTGATTTGGTGCAGCAACCATGCAGTACAGATACAGACTCCAACAAACAGTCAAGATCACAGAAAGAATAATCGCAGCTAACCTGCCCTCCATAGAGGACCTGAATATTGAGAGGGTCAAGAAAAGGGTGGAGAAGATACCTGCAGACCCCTCTCATCTTGGTTACAACTTGTTTGAACCTCTTCTCTCTGGATAGTGCTGTAGGGTACTGCATACCAAAACAAACAGACACAGGGACAGTTTTCCCCCCATAACATCATTCAGCTGATGGGTACAGGACACAAACTGCAAAGAATTCTAAATTAATCCAGAAGTTCTGTCTAAAATGTATACATATTTATCAATAGATTGTGGTTCTAATTCTACACTTTACTATATTCCTTTTCTACTGGTTGCATATTTTGGATGCACACTTTACTGTTGAATACCTAATTTCATTTATTTATGTTATTATTTACTGTTGTCTTGCCAGTATACTGAGAATTGCTGTAGTGGAATCAAATTCCTTGCATGTCTGACCATCCTTGGCCAATAAAGAATCCGAATCTAAAGGCAAGGTGGAGAGCGCTTTCCTTCACTCTCACGTACACATGCACACAGACACAGGCAGGCAAATAGCGGGAAAATTCAAAAGAGCACTTGGATCGATAGGTTTCCTCAAGGTTATCCCTACCAAAAAAACTGAGGTAAGGAAAGGATTCTGACTCGGTGAGAAGAAAATAAATTCAAGTGGAAAAACGTGTGTCTGCCTATCTTTCTGATTGCTATAGTGCTAGGGCGACTTTATTCACGGCCGCTGCAAGGTAAAAGCAAGATTTGTTCGGAGACACACGTTAATCTGCGGGTTCTTGATCTAACTTTCCAAGACGCCGCGATCGTACACGCAGGAATAAAGGCACGCACCGATCACTTGCGGTTTCAGTGTCAGTTACGCGCCCGTCAGGCGCAGACCGAGAGACCGCGGCGCAGAAGAGCCGGCCGCCTTCTCTACCCCGGTGCTCGGACCACACGGCCCAGTATCCCCTGCCAGCACGGCCCACGGCAGAAAGGCACCGGCCGAGGGAAGCTGCAAGGAGACGCGCCCCCTCCTTACCAGCTTGCCGGACCGCTCCCTCGCCTTCTTCACCTTGCCGTAGGTGCCTTTGCCCAGCGTCTCCAGGAACTCGTAGCGATGCCGCAGATTGTGCTTGTGGTAGTGTCGCTTCACCGCCTGCTTCTTCGGCGGCGCTTTGGGCAGCCGGAACGGCCCGTCTCTGAGCGGGGAGACCGCCGGAGCGGCGGAAGGCGGGCCCCGCTCCATGGCCGCCCCCGCGCCAGCCCCAGCTCCGCCGGCCCAGCGCAGCCTCAGCGGCGGGCGGCCGGCCGGCGCGCTGCCCCTAAATGCTGCCAACATGCCCGCTCCTGGCCCGCCCCCTGCGGCCATTGGCCGCGCGGGCCCACGTGGGCGCCCGCCTATTTCGCAAGGTGTCGCTGGGCGCGCGCGGGGGCGGGGCGAGGCGAGGCGAGGCGGCGGCGGGGCTCGCGCGCCTCCCCGGCCACAAGGCGCGGAAAGACCGAGGGTCCGCTGCCGGCCCGGGCACGCTCCTTCCAAGACAGCGTAAGACGGAATGTGCCGTCCGACGTACCAAGACGGGATTGCGACCCAGGAAGAGCCAAGCCGCGAAAGATGCATTCGTGCAACGGCCGCCCCCTCCCCCCGCAGCACTCTTTGCTTCTCTTGAGCTTTTCGACAAGGGATGATTAA